>JAUELE010233273.1:0-11914 GCA_031471655.1 Diodora aspera
AAAATGTCACAGTCACTGACAGGTCAGTCGTCATTGTCAATCTCTCTAGAAACCGGCACTGTCTTAACCCGCATTTTCCCCCGTCCCACATGGTGGTGCTGGTTTAGAAGAAGTCCACTGTATATAGGTCCCAGAGCAGTGACCTACAAAACTGACTGGTGAGTGATTTGTGGTTGCTGTCTGTTAACATGTAGTGCACATTGATAAAAATAATATTCTTCAATAAGCTGGTACCATTGCAGATCAGATTGATGTCTAGATAATTTCTGATAGTCAAGAATTCTAGAGGTACTTGATCAATTCCCGCCCACCATCGGACTATGACATTGGATGACATTTCAAGTTAAGACTTTCATTAAGGAGCAGACTTTCCGTTAAATTAAGTTTCTCCCCTCTTATTGAAAGCTTGGGTGAATTTCAATCTGAATCTGACAGCTCTCTAATATAACAAACGTGGAACGACTTATTTTCGAAATACTTGAGCAGGCATTTTTTTAAATATCAATTAGTAAACACATAGAATTTCACGTCAACCGTCCTACAAAATGATATAGGAAAGACGCATACTCAACATAAGAACAATCACAGATGTCATCACTGTACTGATCTTTGACAAGCGTTACTTTTCCATTGAGTGACATCTTGTGTTCTGTTGAGGAAACAAGTGCTATACGCCTGTCAATACCTGTGAAAACCCAGCTTTAATCTTATTGAATTTGAAACACTGATAATGGAGAATAACCATGCGTCTAAAACAACATTTTGAAATTAATTTGTGGCAACGTGTCGAGCTTCAAGCTGCATATCTTCTCTGATTTAAAGATTCAGATGGTCAGTTTCTTCAAAGGGAAGCATGGCATCCGCTATTAAAGAAAGTAATAAATCCCTAGAATCTCCACTTGTAAATCTTGTGTCAAAAGACGCAGAGTTGCTGGTAAGTTATGTTCAATGATACTTTGTGTTCAGATATTAAAATATGTAAAGGTTTACTCTGCGGGCTGGATAGTGAAGTGGTTAGCGTCTTACCCAGTAATCTCCGGGTCTCGGTTCCAGTCCCGTCCGAGTACCCATCTTTCAACCAGGTGATGGAACATAGACACCAACGTGATGTGTGATGGCCAAAAGAAATGATACATAAATAAACACTGTTAAGCTCTCTTTGTGTTAGTGTTGTTCATTGAAAACATTCATAGATTCACGTAATTTCGTTTGGTAAGTATCATGATTAAACAACACTCTCTTGAACCAGGGTGGAGCCAGGAATTCCCCGACGTGGGAGCTGAGATCCCCGACAGGGGGACTGAAATCCCCGACATATACACAAAGTTTACAAGAATACGGTAAAATGCACTCATTTTCACCGAAATTTTCCCCGACGAATCGCCTCGGGAGGGGGGGGATGTTAAAGTTCCCTACCTGGCGCCACCCCTGTCTTGAATATGATTTTCGTCAGTCGTCTCTGAAAGCCTTTACAAGTACAGTTAGTTTTGAACGTCAGTACGGGTCGCACCGTACAGCAGAAAGATTGCCGAAAGCTAATGTTAGGCCAGATCACTCACTATTGCAAATCAGCAATTATTATTATTATTATTATTATTATTATTATTATACTCAAAACAAATTAGGATCAAGCATAGGGATAACACTATTTTAATTAAAGACGCGGTAAATTTGAAATATACACGATAACATGTTGGCACACATGTCACATAGCAATGCTGCATGTAGTGATACATCATGAATTTCAGATGTTGAGGAACATTTCGCGTGAAGCAAATTTTCCTAAAATTCAATAATCTTCAGCATTAAATTTAAGGTAATTGGTAACTGTTCAGTAGTAACAGTACTGCATGAAAACACCCTTTCTAAAAATATGCTTATTAGGCTAGTTCCGGCAAACCTTCAAACAGAAAAATCTATTATACCAGTTTATCCTTGTATCAGGTTTGACTCTTAAACTCTTTTGACAAGTTTATTATTATTATTTTCACAATGACAGTCTACTGTTGGTTCCTGATGTTATTAGACCAAACATTTCAAATACGTTTCCAAATACTATGTGCCCGTTGATGAACGCTATAATTAGTTCTGTGTTGGGGCCCGGTTAATTGTATATAAGAAGAGTCAAACCGACCCGGATAATTATGGAGTGGAGCTAGAACAACGGAAGCCTGTAATCAAGAAAGGTCGGAAATTAGAACCTGTACACAGGATATTGTCTGTGGAGCAGCCGGGGAGCTACAGATACAACACGGAAGTATAATGTCAATCGTAGCTACTCGTCTCTTTGCGTGACCAGGCAAATGACTCGTATGCCTCTCGTCGCTATTTTGGATAAGACGCACCTCAGTCCAGCGCAAAGCGAGTACAAGAAGAAACTGGTTTGAAAACAACAGTAGGGAAAGATAACTCTGAATTTGTGTTGCTCTGTCCATACCTTCGCTTGACAATATTCGGGGAAAGCGTTGTTATTAAATGCATTTTATACGCAAGTAATACAACTTCAGACTTAACAGATAAGCATATTTGTGTTATTTATAAATCACCATCCAAACAAATTAATAAAAAAAAAACCTTTTCAATGGAACTATTTGGTCGAATCACTTCAAAACGAGCGCCACGCATTCGCTTAGTAACACTCCGCTTAATCCGTAAAAGCCTATATGAAATCTGACGCCACCCATTCCGATTTTCAGTCCTCCGCCATGCGTAATTTTCTCTCATGTCGGCTGTCGAGAGGCATACGAGTCCTCTGCTCGGTCACGGAAAGAGACGAGTAGCTACGATTGGTGTTACGTACATTAGGCTATGTGATGTAAAGAAGACCAGAAAACGGAACTTTCTTTAACCTTAGTCAGATGCTGATGTGAATTGCATACTGTAATAAATACATAACATTAACTGTAAATTAGACGTTATAAAAAGTATGTCGTCAATAAAACAACGCCGTATATTCCCTTTGTTCCGGCAGATGAAGGCGAGCTTATTTTTTACTTTAGAATCGGCCGTCTTGTCCCTTTGCTAAAACTCCCTGCAGTGCATTGTGTACGATGTACTGTGTATTGCCTAACCGCGCAACCACTTTGGGGGGCTGGAATCTAAAAATAGTAACAACGTCGTTCCCAATGTAAACAATTTCACGACCGAATGTCAAGAGCATCGGTAAGATTTTAACTTTGTTGCAGATTTGCTTCATATTACTTGGGGTTTATCGATGACCACTTGTTGCATATATATGGCACACTGTTTAAGATATAAACATGGAGTTTGGACAGTTTTCACAATAACCGATATAAACGGGAGCGTAGTAATGTGGACAAGAATATCAAACAGAAATTTCACAAAATCTTAAATTGTCCCGGGGGGAAAAAAAAGATTTACTAACAGCTGACAAACATGTAAATGTGACGAACATGTTTCTGTTTTGTGTATCAGTAGTGACATGTTCATGTTTCAATGCATATTTATCGTTCCCAATTTTTTCAAACGAAAATCTAGAATTTGCCGACGTATCCACCTTTTAAGTTTGCACTGAAATACACTACTACTACTACTACTACTACTGCTGCTGCTGCTGCTGTAGATGTTACTACTACTGCTTCTGCTGCTATTATTACTGCTGCTGTTGTTACTACTACTACTACTACTACTGTTGCTGCTGCTGTTGTTGTAATTTCAAGTACTACTTTTATTTATTACTGCTACTACTACTACCACTACATGTACTTCCATTTACTACTACTACTACTACCACTATTACTGTTGCTGTCCTATTACTACTACTGTCACCACTACTACTACTACTACATCACATCTACTGCTACTACTACTACTACATCACTTCTACTTCTGCTGCTACTACTACATCACACCTACTACTACTACTTCACATTTACTACTGCTACTACTACTATATCATATTCTACTACTACTTCACATTTACTACTGCTACTACTACTACTACATGATATCTACTAATACTTCACATCTATTACTGCTACTACTACTATTGCTACTACTACATCACATCTACTATTGCTTCTACTACCCCCAGAGAGAAAGATCCGCAATCGGCTTCAACTGTACGCACTACCCTTATTCTTGCTAATGATACAGGCATCCACCACAAACATGGCTCCATTCTTTTCAAATTCAAGTTGCTTGAACGCCTTTAACAGATTCGCTACTTACCACCAAATGGCTGCCTGGACAACTTTCAGCACAAATTCAAATTCCTGTTGAAAGGCACTGAATCGAAGCTTAAACATGTATTCAAGTAAAAGTTTTTCCAACCATCGCTACTGACGACAAGAACTAAACGTGTTTATATTTTTTTTTACGTTTACCTAAGTCAGACTGCCCATATTTAACTATGGTATGCATACGCCGTAAAGATTTGGAACGATCAACGTGGGATTGCAATAAACTCTCAGGTGCCAGAGAATTATTAAGTCTGCTCGACTCCAACTTATTTATAACTAGAAACTACATCAAGTGATTTATCAGAAACTCAATAGTGACACCTCAATCGATAGGTCTCGGAAATGAATGACTGCAGGTCCTGGCGGAACATTGCACCTACCATATTTAGTGCCAATGCCTTCCTCTCTTATAATCAATTACGAGATTTCTTTGGTCTGGTTTATTGTAATTGAGCTTAAGTCTAGCATTAAATGGTTCCCTCCCGTAACCGTTATCAATTGTTGTGGAACCTAATGGATATGACAGGGGGAGCTTATTCTGTTATTGTTATTCTGCTTAGCATAAGGTGAAACTGGGTTTCTAGGCAGCTTTCAAAAGCGGCAAAACTTGTGTTCTCTTTAAAGTCGTCGTATTGGTACCACAAGATATTTCAGTTCTGTGACTTGCAGCGAGTTCCGGATATGTTCCGTCATGTCCTCTGGTTCATTCCCTTCAATGGAATTACTTTAATATCAGTTGATTCATAAGACCGCATAATACCCAAACTCTCCTTTCGCCATTATAATGAAGCGACCATTTGATTTTTATAGGGGGATGGGGCTGGAAGATGTTGAAAATAGATAGTCTGCAAGCACTTTTGAAGAAAATAAAAAGACTTATGAATCAAGAGAAATAATATTTTGCACGGATATATACATTTGTTTTATTTTTTAGTACACTATAATTATGACATGTAGTGTGACATTTTGTGACATTCCCATTAACCTTAAAACCCAGTGGTGGATTCAGGGGTGTCCGGACTCGACTATAAAAAGTTCAGTGAAGATTGGCAATTATCTAACATTATTTAGACCAATTACAAAGCTCATTCGTACCTCAACGAATGCAGGAAAATGCATCACAAAGCTTCTATGAAATAAAAACATTTCCTTGCCTTGGGAGGATTTCCCTGTACTCCCCAACAACTTTTAATTCACATCTGGATTTCAGCACTGCAGTATTGGTTGATTTTCAGAGATGCGGTCTCTTGACTCTCGCCTGATGTTCTTAGATTGTTTCCCTACTGCGATTGCTTCCGCCTTCCCTGTAATTAAATTGTCTTATTTCGACTAGTAACAAGGCTCATTTTTACCAAAAGAAAGGCACAAACATGCATCTTAAAGCTTCTTTAAATAACAACTTGATAGGAACTTACAACATTCTTCGATTCGCTCGTCGAGATTAAGCTTCCGACACCACCTTGCACTAAATCTTGGATTCGTTCTTGATACCCCTTCTCACTATTTAATATATAACATATTCCTGTATTTGCATTAAATATCAAACACAACATTTAAAAATAAATAGTCTGTCGCTAGTAATCCAAACAGCCCCCTCCCCCTAGAACCAAATGGTCGCCCCCTAAGTCAAACTACGGATTCACTGTCAGCCGAACCTTGCCCTTTCCAATGTCAGAGTTAAATTGACTTTTGAATCGCTCCTCCTTATAAATCTGAACCAGCGTTTGCCTGTGTAAATTTGCAGATCCTTTAACTCCTGTGAATCAATACACGTGCTCAGTCTTATGGGACACTTAAAAGATTCTAAGGAGGTTCTGTCAATAAAGCCGCTATGAGAGATACGTTAAAAACGTAAGGTGTATCAATCATTCAGAACAACTCAATTAAACATTATCGGCAGGATCCTACACACCTCTCCCTTACGACTCGCTGGTGATGAAGTGTTACTCATAACCCGAGACTAGCAACACGGGATTATACCTTATCGATAACAGAAGATGTCCCAAAAGTTGGTCGTGAAAAGCATAAGAAATTGCAGTTCTTCAACTGATTGTATTGACTTGCCTATTCCAGCATTTCTGTTGTGGCATTCTATCTCACTTTTTATGTAATATACTTACGAAAAAAGGGATCACTGAACAGAGTACCACATAACCTTTATCACCAGAACCATAATTACACATATAATACACACAAAGTAGACAGAGCCACTGGCATATGAGTTGAAAGTGCAGCCCCCAATCCTGTCCCACAGCCTTGGTGAACCAGCTGGCACCGTTATGCATGTTCTGGATCAACTAGCGGCGCCATGCCGCATGTGGCCCCTTGTGTTTGCACCAGTTCGTATAATTAAGACATTCATTTGACAAGGAAGTTAAGCTATACCTGCAGACGTATTGGAACGTCAATGCTTGATATTTAAGGTTTTGTGTCCAGCTTGATGGTTCCATGAAAGCAGTTCCCGGCTACCCGGCCAGAAATGAGTTTGAAGCTCAGACATACTTTTTGCAGTAGTCACATTAAAAAACAGCGACGAACTATCCAGCCCTGACCTCATGCTTTGTATGGTCGTAGAAGTCCCCGAAATTGAAGCTAATACCTTTCTGACACACACTGGAGCATAATCTGCTAACTACAATATACTCTGTACTATTCACATCTACTTCTAGTGTCACTTCGGGAGTAGTTGCATTCACACACAGTCGGGGAGCGACACCCGGAGTAGATTGTATGATTTAACATCGGGAGTACGAGTAGTTACTTCGGGTGTAAAACTACACATGGGAGGTGGAGTAGTCAGTGGCGGATCCCGGGGGGAAGGGGGGGGGACCCTCCTTTTGAAAATCAAAAAAGGAAAATTGTATAGTAAAGAGCCTCGAACCCCGGATGGGACTGAAATTGTGCATGTTGAACCATCCCCCCTCACACCCTTTCAAGTTGGGCCCCTCCCTTTCCAAAAACATGGATCCACCCCCGTTAGTTACTCCGGGTTAGTGGAGGAGTCGACCCCACTTGTGCGAACACAAACGTGGTGCGAAGTCTGGTGCGACACCCGAAGTTAACGCGTGCGTGACCATGGTATGAATCGACAGAAAACAACAATTTCTTCAAAGAATAAACACCATTGTGATGCTGCAGTAAAATTTAATGTATTTTCTTCTGAACTCAGGTCTGTCTAATGTCACCTTCAAGTCAAGGGCACACAATCACCTTATAAAAAGTTCTGAATCTTGAACGATTGATATTTGCCTTGCGCTCAGAGCATATTATATTTGGACTTATAGGCGTTGAAAGTAAGTCCTCTTACTATTTTCCAAACATGTTTAACTCCCCATGCGTTCATCAATTTATCTGAAACCCACAGACTACTTCATGAGACAACCTGATGACATCTACTAAAACCAGTTCCAACTTGCTGAAAAAACATGTTCTTTGAATTCTTGAATTCCTGAGGTTACCAGATCTCAAAATATCTCTTGATTTTTGCACAAACACAAAATTCAACATGCCCGAAAACAGCTTCTGTGTAGTGGTTGCTAATATCACAATGATCGAAACACAGAAAAAGCTATTGCAATGTCTCAAAAAGATGCCTAGAAGAAGTTATTTTTTTCTGAGGAACTTTGTTATAACGTCACAGAATTAGTCTTATTGATTCTAATGTGTAATCACAGAATTTAAGATTCCTGGGGATTATGTACCTGTATGTGGGTATGTTATTTGTTTTTATGTATTTAACTTCTCCAGCGCTTTTATGGCTGGTCGGCCTATATTACGCGCGACATAAGCTTGTACCAACCGTCCGTTGCGAGATAAGAAAAATATTGTTTCATAATTTCAAAGGTAATTTCAACAAAGTTTTATGAACTGCAATGACGTCAGTGTAGTCCGAGGAAATGATGGCGCCGTCTATTTAAATGTTTATAGAATAGATATATGGTTGAAATAACAATCTCTTCCGAGGTCCATCGGTAGCTAAGATAACCTTTGAACGATGGTATTACCACACAGTTGCACGTGCACTTTTCACGCCTGGCACGCGAAGAACGTGCAGTTTACCCATCTACCACGCAAAGCACGTGCGCGAAACTTGTACCCCTAAAGGCACTGAGGCAGCGCGTCCACACGTCAAACTCATCCCAGATTGACCTAATATACCTTGCATTAGTAAAGAGATTATACGCAGGGGTACGGAAATGGCTATATCACGATGGATTTTTATAATTTTTAAAAGTGTCCAATTTTTTTTGCACGGAGCTATATATGCACTGGAGAAGAGGAGAAGCCCAAGTGGGGAGGGGGCCATCATCCAAGGTCATCAGGCCAGAGTCAACACGTAAATACCTTCTTGGCCAGTACCTATTTAAAATTATCAAAAAGGAACTAACATTCAAATTGTCATATTTGGTGTTTTCCCTTTTAATGTTTAGTATCTATGTCATAAAGACAACGATGCTTTTGTATTTTAAGTACGAAGTGTTTTTCATTGACATTCCTTTTTGAACTGTCGATTAAAACAATCTGATTGGTAATTCTACCATGTGTTTTGATGGAATTATCAAAAATACGGCGTCAAGCAGCAAATATCACTTTTTTCGCCATTCAAACTTTTGACGCTGTCACGCTGCCTCAGTGTGGGGTATTTATCATACATCAACAGGAGCGATTTTGTGCTGCCAACGCACTGATTCAGTGTGGGGAGGCATTGAGGTTGTTTGGTACATAACCGCCAATAGACCCAATTTAGTGTTTATGCATAATGGGTTCCTTGCATGTTTGGCCCAGTTATGTTACTCTCATGAATACATATTTAAGAGATACCTCTTATGCATAACCTTTGACATGACAACGACACCGAGGCTATATCTATGCCCAAGAAAGCCTTGGCATAAATATTAAGAGTGGCCTGTGGGTTGATTATCCCAAATGATGACCTTGAGAACAATAGAAATAATCATGAAGAGCATGTGATATAACACAGGTTGGTCTCTTGTTATAGAGCTGCTCGGCTTTCAAACTCTGACATAGCATGTGTGTGGGCGTTTGTATGTCGTAAAAGCTGTCATCTTGTTTTAAATACTTAAATGCCGAGGCTATGTCCCAAGCGTTCTCTAGTATGCATATACGCTGGCTGTAATCGGATTAACATTATGTGGAAGCTATTCGGTGATTATAAGTGCCGAAAAACCTGTCACAACAAGGTATTTTTAGTCAAATCACGATCAGGACTTTCAATCTAACATTATTAAAAGATATTTTTGGTGGAAACGGTTTTTGTCTATGAATAAAATAATCAGTTTAGCATCACCTTTAAACCTCAGTGTGATATGAAAAATGCAGCATGCACAAAACAAATTGATGCAAATGTTTAATACGAATATGCAATCTAAATCCTGGCAGCAAAGCAGACATTATTGGAAATAGAGGCATACAATAGGTAATTGTGGTTGGAACTCGTAGGAATATTCAATAGCTATTATGTAATTGTCCATACAGGAATATTTGAAATGAGTTGAAGTCTTTGAGTAGCTCCCAGCAGCTGTTTGGATGAAGCAGAACACTCTGACTGACATTCCTATACAGCCAGACACTGATTTGTAAATCTAATGGTGTCAGGATTAAGTACTCCACAAGCGTTATGACCCACCGTGTCACCCCTGTCTCGACAAGAACAGACGTACCCATGTTGCACGTAAGTCAACACGCGATGGGGGCTTAGCGTTCTTCTATATGTTCATTCAAGGCATATACGTGTGTTTCAATCCCGAGCTCAGAAATGCGGAGGCCTTGTCAGGTTTTGTAGAAATTATATTTCATGAGCTATTTACGTTTTATCTAAGCTAATGAGGCTATGAAGATAGACCCGCCTTTATAATCATCTGACAGATGATGTGAAATTATGAACAAGCTCCACCACAAATAGAATATATAATGCACTTACGCTTACTTTCTTCACTAATTTTTATTACATGTTATTTTGATAAGCTCTATTAAGCTTGAGCATGACAAATACGCAGCCCAACTATTGAACGTTTGGCGTAATGACCCACACATACATGTCCAAAAACATAATGATGGCTAAAGAAATGACTGAGTTCTACTGATAATATTTATTGTATAAAATAAACAGAGGAAATGTGCAGTTCCATGGTATAAAGGCTAGGTTCGTTCGTTGCTGTTTATAATCATTGTACGTTTAGGTTTGGTGCTTTTTTCACATTTCTAGTCAGGTTTAATGTACCAATGCTTACCATGTTTTGTTTTCAGGAATGTCTATTATCAAGCATCGTGTATTATGAATCATAATGGATATTTCACTTAACTGTGCGAAAATGATAGCTTTAAAAGTACCATATTATACGTACATGTATTCCAGCGTGTGACTCTGCAATAGTTGAGCTGAGTATATATCGTTTCATGGACCTTAAGCATTGTACACATATTGCACCCTGTATCTGTACCTATACTTTATTTATTGTGAAAATTATTGAATTTTATTATGTGTATTTTATTGTGATATAGGGAGGGGGTTTCCTGAGTTCAACACTTGTACCCAATTCCATTTGATTTCCTGATCAGTATAATAATATTATGTCTAAAACAATTGTTTCTTAAGTCTATCAGTCGAATATCCAGAGTACTCTCATCAATATCAGTGAACAGAAACATTAATTTCAGATACTTTATGCATTTTTGCAACTGACTATAAGAAAAATAAAGACTTACATCAGCTTAGTATCAACTAAAAATCCGAGCAATCGTCAGAAGGATACTGATTGCAACAAGTGTCACGTTATCTTTGGTTGAAGGTTCATTTGCAACATTTACAGTAAACGCAAACAGAAAAGCATCAAAGATCTTATCACTTAGGTAACAACCGACCTACTATACTTACAGATAATGGTATCATGTCGTATGGTTTTCTTTTTATGTCACTCTTCCTTCATTTTAGATAAACTCTCAACATCTTGGGAGTCATAAAGTTTTATTGTCTTTTATTGAAAATGCTTGTACACACTCGTAAGCGAATTTATTGTAAAGTGAATTTGCATTTAAATGTATATTTACCTGTTCCACCTTCGTTTAGATATTGACATCATCACCATTACTTTACTACTAGTCAGAGCTTGGCTGAAAGTCGTTCATTTTCCTTGACAGTAATTAGTGCTTAGGTCACACTCTCATTCCTTGTACCAGAATTTAAATGGTAATTTATGCCACTGAATGGATTTTATCGGCAGCCTCTTCCGACAGGCAGTGACACTGCATCATTACTTAGGAAGAACAAGTTGAACAGAGTAGAATAAAATGGGTTCATTGTAACGACAGTGTTGGTGAATCTCACTTGTTACTCTACGAACATGTTTGTCATCGGTAATTACATTTATTAAAATTTAATGTTTTTTTAAGTATGTGCGTGAAGAGTTTTTTTTGGGACCGCAAATAAACCGACGGAATATGCTCAGAATACAGTCACTCACTCAACAGAATGCTGGCATTGAAATAAAAATACATTAAATCATATACATAAATGGCATCTACAAATTTATGTATGTCAATGAAAACCTATTAAATGGGCAGGAATTGCACCATTTTACATGTTAATTTTCACACAACGTTCAGGGCAATAAAACCCCAGACCTCTCCAGCAAATGATATCTTTCCTGACCTATACTGTGTGGGGGGGGGGGGGGGGGGGGGGGGGGGGGGGG
>JAUELE010233284.1:0-11912 GCA_031471655.1 Diodora aspera
GGGGGGGGGGGCCACCCCCCGGCCCCGCCCCCCCCCCCTGGATCCGCCACTTTAGTTGATGAAATGAAAGATATACTTTTCAAGGAGTGTCCGGGGGGCAAGTTCGCCTTCAAAATTTTGAAAACTTAACATGCAAAATGGTGCGTTATCAGCATATTACACGAGTTTTCGTAATATTTTTGGGTCGGTTTGCTGCTAACATAGTAAAAATGTTCACAGGGCGAGCTGGGTCATTCAGTTGTGTAGGTTTCAGACTTCTTTGGATTTAACGTAGGCTTAACTAGCCTCGTTACGATGTGTCCGCAGGGGCCTGGGGCCGCCTTTCGACCCCCAATAGGTCCGGGTGTGTGTGTGTGTGTGGGGGGGGGGGGGTAGTTGACGAGGGGGCAAAGCCTCAGGAAGTCCCGGGGTTCCAGCAAACTACAAGAGGTTTTTCATGCCAAAAAATCGCTAACGTTTAAGTATAATTATCACGGCCTTTTGTGTTATGAATTTTACTGCACAAAATACACGTATTCGCAGAAATTCATATTTTCATATCATTATTTTTGTTATCTCAATTTTAAAGTACTTTTCTTTTTTCTTTCTTCTTGGGTTTATTTTTTATTTTTCATTTTAAAAAAATGACGTGGACGCGTCTGCGTACCTGCGTAAATGTAGTTTTTATTTACCTGACTAAAAATGGGTAAGGTGGACAAAATACGTCTGCTATGGAAAATATTTGTGCTACAGACAAAGCCAATGTTGTACCCATTCGGCAAGAATCCTTTTTCAAAACGTCCCCTCAATTACCCCCAGGTGCTAAATGGGTAGGCTATCCCGTAGTGAACGTTGAATCGGTAGTTAATCATCTCGGGATTTACAGCACGGTTTGGTTGTATGCTTCTCAGAAAGTTGAGACATCTACGGATTTACATTATCTCTTTAACCCCGGTAGTACTAAATTCCCTTTCTGGGCTTATAAATTCAAGCAAACTTTATAGGCATGTCGCTAGTAGTAGCAGTAGTAGTAGTAGCAGCAGCAGCAGCGGTAGTAATGGACGGTGGCGGATCCAGGAGAGGGTCCCCCCTTCTTGCCGAGGTCGACAGATGGAGGCCCCTGGAGAGCCGAAAATGCTTCCACGTGGGGCCCAAGCTGTCGAGCGCGGCAAAGGGGGGAGGGGGATTACTTGAGCTCCTGTGACCCTTCCTCGATTCGCCACTAGTAGTAGCAGAAGTAGTAGAAGTTCATGTAGTGGTGGCGATTGTAGTGGTGGTATCAGTTGTAGTAGTAGCAGTCGCAGTAGTAGTAGTAGTAGTAGTAACTGCAGTAGTAAGGTCATTCTAAAACAAAGTGCACAATGGCGCAAAAGCCCTGTCGTCAAAATATAGGTGCACTTTGAAAATAATTCAACTGTTTGTTTTGAACAACGATTATCATGTTAGGTTTACTATCAATGGCGCAATGATAAATGAACGAATCTGTACAATTTTATATTGAACCTTCTTACTTAGAGGGCATACATGTTATACAGAGGGTGAAAATCTTCATGTCGCCTCAACATAGGTAACTGAAGATTTGATTAAGAAGCTGTGAAATGAATAATGTATCATAATATAGTATATATAATGAATTCGCTTGAGCATAAATTCACTTTGAGCAGCAATTATTGAATGGATATCTTTTTAAATTAAGTACAAATATCCACATTAATCTTTGTCGAATATTTTATTGTATTTATTTTATTACGTTACGGTGTACTGTTTTGGGAAATTGAATGCATTAACGATATGATATTCATTTAGTAAATGAATAAATATCTTATTTCATCTGTAATAAAGATTGTAATTTATAAAAATATCTCAACAAGTCCTCCATAAGACGAGGTATTCGTTTAGTTTGAATTATACAAACCTTATGGTTAAGCTTGTATATTACTTGCAAATGTGCACTTCTTTTGAGAATGAACCAGTAATGGTAGAAGCAATAGTAGAATAGTAGTAGCAGTAGCTGTAGTAGTAATGGTAGAATCAGTAGTAGTAGTAGCAGTAGTAGAGTAGTAGTAGTAACAGAAATAGCAGTAGTAGAGCAGTAGTAGCTGTAGTAATGGTAGAATCAGCAGTAGTAGTAGTAAAGTGGTAGTAGTAGTAGTAGTGGCGGTAGTTAAAGTAGTAATGGTAGAAACACTAGTAGTATCAGTAGTAGAGTGATAGTAGTAGTAGTAGTAGTAGTAGCGGTAGCAGAAGTAGTAATGGTAGTAGTAGTAGCGGTAGCTGAAATAGTAATGGTAGAAGCAGTAGTAGTAGTAGTAATGGTAGAATCAGTTGTAGTAATAGTAGCAGCAGCAGTAGCAGTAGTAGTAGTAGTAGTAGCAGTATGATCAGGTCCTAATGCTTCCCAAACGTTGCCGCATCCATTTGTGAGCAAAATCTTTTTACATCAGAAACCCATGAGTTGTTTTGACGAACTTATAAAGCATGATTTACATAACAATACTTATTCAACTGCTTGTAGACAGTACTCGTTTTATGTACGATTGCGTATAAACCATTACTAATTTATACTTGCCCATCTCATAAACAAAGCTGAGAATTTTGGATGCATTGCTTCTTGTAAATGAAATAGTGTGGTCATTACGTTTGACCCTAAAGTTCTTTTGAGTGGTATATGATGCACAGTCTCTCGTTTCCTTAATCCATTTTCGTCACGTTTTTAGGTACAGATTTCGGCCACGTTTCCTCAAAGATGTGTCCGTTCGAAACATGTCCACGACTGTTCTTGGTCAGCGCGTGAGCTGTCCATTCGGGGTTTCACCCATGAGCTCATGCTGCATGGGTCATCCGGAGGGCGAAATGGCCATAGCAAAAGGTAGGCAGAGCTTTATTATTATGATAACATGAATTAATAAACAGGCATTGAGTCGAGCTACGAAACTGGTGCTCGGATGGTTATACTCATGTGCAAAAGAAACTATACAATGAATTTCAGATACGACTGAAGGCCAAGAAACACGTTGGCTATTTTATTCAAGCAGGGGTGGCTCCAGCGGGGAGGGGGTGGGGGAGGAGAGGAGAAGGGGTATTGCATTTGCGAACACATTCGAGCCGTTTACAATATCGTCGGGTTGGGGCCTTTTGCTCACGCCCAACATACCTCAAAACGTTTGCGGGGCGCGAAATGGCGCAGTGCCAGCCTTCGCTTTTGTGGTTTCAGTCCCGCCCCGGGCATCTCTCTTTCATCTCGGAGAGACAGGAGCCCCAACACCGACCTGATGTTGGTGAGACAATGGTGATGTGGCTGATAGATTGCTGAAAACCACGTAAAACCTCAAATCACTCACTCGCTCAAAACGTTTCCTCTAGAAGCAGCATAAAACAAGTCTGATTTGAAATAATGCGCTTCAAGTAAATCTGTTTGCGTCCATTTTTTAGGATGTGAGAGAATGAATATACCATTTGGACTGTCCACATTTGCAACCGTTTCAATGGAGGAGATTGCCTCTGGAGCGCCAAACAGTATCCGCTGGTTCCAGCTTTACATTTTCAAGGAACGCCGTCTGACCGAATTGTTGGTGAGGCGGGCTGAAAAGGCTGGGTTCTCTGCCCTTGTTCTGACTATAGACGTTCCAGTGACAGGTCGGAGACTGGGTCTCTTGAGGGAAGGGTTTAATCTCCCACCGCATCTCAGGTTTGTTTGACTAAATCCGATTATTCGCGATTTAGGGCAAAACGTTTGCACGGGCCGAATCAGTATCAGCTTAACTTGTCCGGCAATTCATCCAAGTAGGATTCGGCAACTCACAGTTTTCATGTATTTTAGCACAGTAGACATGCCAACCTTCCCGGATTTTGTATCAATCTCTCTGTCTCTTGCCCCCCACCCCCCGCTTTCGCCCCCACCCCCAATCCTATATCAGTCCTTGCATATCAGGGGTGGCGCCAGGGGCCCGTTTATTGTGTTATTTGAACATTTGTATATTTGTCGGGGATTTCAGACCCCATGTCGGGGACCTCAGCCCCCACGTCTGGAAATTCCTGGATGCCCCTGTTGCATACCAATTTTTACTGACCTAGAATACCGTGGATATTAATGGATGTTACCCAATGAAGGTACTATGCCTTTTTATACTATGTTTGTTAACTCAACTGGTCAAAACGTCACACCTCTAGCAGTCACAAATATTATGAAACTTAATTAAACATAGTATACAGCATCTTGGTAACATAAACTAAATTTAGTTTGGTGTTGCATTTGAGCCCCATACACCAACAAGTGGGTGTGGCAGAGTGCGAAATTGAAAAATCAAGTTTGGTCAGTTTGAAGGTTTCTAAGAAAGTTAGGAAGCTGAAATGTGGTTGTAGAGAGCATAGTTTATGCCTGTTAATATATCAGACGGATTTTGACAAATTAAGAAAAAATTACCTTGCCTTGATCTTTGACATGACTGCACCCATAGAACACATTTGGAACGACGTCACACCTCTAGCAGCCACAAATGTAGATCAAATTCAATAAAACTGTGTATGCAGCATCTTTGTAACATAAACAAGCTTGGTATTGCATTTGAGCCCTGTATCCCCAAAGGTGGGCGTGGCAGGGAGCCAAATTGAAAAAGGAAGTTTATTAATTTGAAGGTTTTGGATGAATTTAAGAGGCTAAAACTTGGTTTGCTGACAGTATAATGTATGCCTGTTAACATATCAGAAGGATTGTGACTAATTTTGAAAAATGACCTTTGACATGAAGGCACTTATTGCACCATATTGGAGCAACATCGCCGCTGGTGGTCACAAATATGGAACAAATTCAATAAAACCTTTGTAACTTAAAGTACTTTGGGATTGTATTTCAGCCCAACGCTCCCAAAATTGGGTGTGGCAGAGGGGTGCATTTGGAATACAATATCGGACACCTAGATACAAAAAGTATTTATCAAATTTGATGAAATTTGGTACCTTGCATCTTATAAATGTGCGTAAACTGTTCTGGGATTGCATTTGAACCCAAGAAGTGGTCACCACTGGTGTACCATGTTAAATAAATATCACTTTTAGTCAACTGGAAGTGACATCATATCACTTATTAGTTTGATATTCATATTTCCATACTTCTAAAACTTGCAGCTTTCTAGAGAAAACAATTTTTTAGAAGTTTTAAAATAAGTGTAATTGTCAGACAGTTAGTAAACAGACCAGTAACCACTGCAAATGGCATTCATGAGGAACCATTTTATAGGCAATGTTCACAGAGAGCGTAACAGCAGTGTCCCAGCACACACCATGATGTAATACCAAAACTCAATACCCATTCAATAAACAGAGACTGATTAAAGGGTCCTTGTGATTTGACATACCCAGTCATCATTTAAAACTTACAAAAGGAAAATTGTCAGAAATACTTTGAAATTTGATTTGATATTCCATTACAATATGAAAAGAATATTATCCAAACTGAGTCATGTAAATAGTGGTAAAGCATCTTCATGACATTAATTTTAGCAACTATTGTTACTTGTGAAGAGTTTAAGTATTTGTTGTGTATTACCAGTTGAGTTCAGTTTCCAATGAAAAATCGAGTTTTGTTTATAGATACGCAAACTTTGAAAACCCCGATGGTACATTTGAAGCCTTGAAACTAGAAGGTCCTAATGAGACCGTGTTCCAAGCAATCGGGAGACAGATGGACTCTTCTCTCAGTTGGAGGGACGTGAAATGGTTGATCTCGTTTACGTCACTTCCGGTTATTCTCAAAGGCATTCTCACAGGTAAGACGCTGTTTGGTTTACAGAGGCGCTTGTTTCGACATTGCACAGACAAGCAAAACCTGGGTTTTGCTCTTCGTTCAAGCCCGGGCATCATGTATATGCGCAACTGTCCAACATTGCCATCTATTTAGGTTTGCACCAAAAGATTTATTACGGATTAATTTATTTCCAGGACTCATTGACCCGTTGGTCACTCGCATAGGCTTACGGTCACCTCCGAAGGTGATGGTGGGGAGGGGGATTAGCTTCTATCCCGACAAAAATATGTAAGAACCCAGTAAATCCAGAAAGCAAAATTGTTTTACAAATCAGTGCTTTTGCCTGAATCGGGAGCATAAACCGCCCCCGCCTCGTCCCGGCTCGTATACCTGTGGTTACGGACATATTAGAGTTCCTTTGATATGACATCATGAATATGTTTTGGAGAGGAACACTTTGCTAATGATGAGACCTGCTTCAAATGAAACCGCCCTGGCGTAAATGTGTATGTGGGCATTGGCAGCCAATGAGTGAACTACACATCCCATGTTGGAAATCTAAGATAAAGCCTTCGTCAAAGACCCTGGATTCTCTCCAATGAAGTGCAATCATTGTGATCTTAAGTTTTGACCAATCAGTTAAGCGTTCGCGACGAAAGCATGCACTCAAACACGTGGCACGTCTCTCCCAACACTCTGCGAATGTTTGGGGCATCTGTCGTTGCTGTGTTTATTTCTCAAGAGTTACATCCCTTGTTAGTTTCGTTTTCGTTTGGTACGTAACATTTCATTGGTTGTCTATATTTAGCACAATGGATTTTCCAAAACACAAAACGACTTTCTTTCATAGTCCATAGCGAAGCAAAGTCTCAAATACCCTGAACTTCGACGATGTATAAATCCCGAAACCCAGCTCAAGCTCAGAAAAACTATGAGAAGAGTTTTAAGCGAACTACTTTCTTATTAAATGTAAACATGCAGAACGTATAGGATTTGTAGGGTTTTACATTTAATAACACGAGAAGTGTGTAAGGGAGGTAACTCTCATCGCGAGTTCAGATTCTAAAGGGACGTAACTCTCTTTGAAATAGTATCAGCATCAATTAAGGTGGTTAGTGTCATATAAAAAAACTACTTATATTCAAGAATCAAGACTAATTTCACGTGGATCCAATTTACACACTTTTGAAATAGTAAAATGTTTAGAATCTGTACTTCACCAATCGGTAGCCTATACATATTACGAATTTATGCTGCGGATATTTCAAGCCATGTATCTGAAGAACTGAAGGTCGACGTTTTTTCAGCTGAAGATGCAAGGGAGGCCGTTTCTCACGGCGCAGCTGCGGTGTGGGTGTCAAATCACGGTGGGCGACAGTTAGATGGAACACCGGCTTCTGTGAGTGCTCATTGTCTGAAATAGTCAAATTTCTTTTACCGTTGACTGAACTTGACTGCCATATGCATTTGATTTAAAAGCTGGTTATTTACTCAATTTCGATGTACAAAGTAGGGGCTGATTCAGAATTGTGCCAATGGGGCCGGGGGAGTGAAGGGGAGGAGGGGGGGGGGAGGGGGAGGTCTCAGTTACAACGGGTCTGAAGACCTCCATTAGAAACGTTTTGGGGAAAAGACCCGATTTGGGCATTCGGTCACGAGTACATTTAACAGGTTTGCAAACAATGAGGGCCGGATCCAGGATTTGAGAAAAGAAGGGGGGGGGGCACAATATAGTTGATGAATGATATCTTTTTCAAGGGGTGTCCCGCGGCATGCTCACCTGCAAACTTGTGAAAAGTTAACTTGCAAAATAGTGCATTCTCTGCATATTCCATGCGTTTTCGTAATATTTTTTGGGGTTGGTTTGCTGGTAACGTAGCAAAACAAAATTGAAAGGGCGAGCTGGGGAGGGGGGACGAGGGGGGGGGGGGGCACGTGACTCTCCCTGGACGATCCGGGCCAGAGTATACATTGCATTGTTGATATTTTCATCTTATGACGTATCACATTAATTTTATTCCGAAGTTAATTGTCATGCTCATCGACACGAACAGTTCTCGAGGTAAGGCTGCTCTTTAGAGGAAACATGTGCACTTGCATGTATAGTTAGGGAATTGACATCAAGGCTATGGGATGAAGGGCAAAAACGGCGATATCCTAAGACAAGGTGGAAACCATTGCCCCACACAAAGTATACTTACCCTGACCCAATATATTATCTTTCACCTCGAAGCCAGTCACGTCTGCTCCGTGTCCAAGTGAGCAACATCATGCATAAGCAGGGATAAAATGATATAACATTATTTGTAGTACAGATTCATGTCGCACCAATACTATCACCTTGAGCAAGATGCAGTTGCAAAATGGTTACTCGAAGTTTGACCTCCATTTACGCAGTTACAAAATGGGTACCCGAAGTTCTACCTCCATTTGCGCAGTTACAAAATGGGTGCCCGAAGTTCTACCTCGATTTACGCAGTAGCATAATGAGTACCCGAAGTTTGATCTCAGTTAACGCACTTGTAAATGGGTACCCGAATTTTTATCTCAGTTTACGCACTTGTAAAATGGGTACCCGAAGTTCTACCTCCATTTACGCAGCTACAAAATGGGTACCCGAAGTTCTACTTCCATTTACGCATTTGCAAAGTGGGTACCCGAAAGGTGATCTCAATTTAAGCAGTTGTAAAATTGGTTCTCGAAAGGTGATCTCAATTTAAGCAGTTACAAAGTGGGTGCCCGAAGTTCTACCTCCATTTACGCAGTTACAAAATGGGTACCCGAAGTTCTACCTCCATTTACGCTTTTGCAAAGTGGGTACCCGAAAGGTGATCTCAATTTAAGCAGTTGTAAAATGGGTTCTCGAAAGGTGATTTCAATTTATGTAGTTGCCAAATGGGGACTCGAAAGGTGACCTCTTTTTACGCATTCGTCATTTCAGACCTCTTTTCGGGGACCTCAGCCGCCACGTCGGGAAATTCCTGGCGCCACCCCTCCTTCGTAGTAGTCAATCCTCTTTTATAACTTTGGCTGTATGCTTCTCGGAGGATTGGTCAAGTTTTGGGTTGTGCCCACAGAAAGAGTGTAAACTTATTGCCGATGTTGGCACGCATTATGCATTAGACAACAATTTCGTGCTGTATTTATTGTCATGTGCATGTGTTGTTGTCAAAACAGATAGATGTCCTACCAGAAGTTGTTGCAGCTGTTGACGGACGTTGCGAAGTCTACTTGGACAGCGGCGTAAAAAGCGGATATGACGTACTGAAGGGTTTGGCACTGGGCGCTAGAATGGTGTTCATTGGCAGACCAGTTCTCGCTGGACTTATCTGTAATGTAAGTAATGTTTACTTCTTTCCATTTTTGTTTTTAGCAAGGCGGTTATCGAAATAAGTTTATATTTCTGCAAAGAAATATTGGCTCCATTGAATTCCGCAGGCCTGAAAACATAGTAAAGGACATTTAGTTTGTGTTTCTAGCTAATTTTGGTTCCAAAGATACAACAATACAGGCGATTTTCAGTTGGTTTCTGGTTCCATGGCGGCCATCTTTGATTTCTCAAATTGCTCAAGGGTGACAGCTCCACACTCACCTGGATATCTTTATATACATCCCAAAGATAAATATATCTGCAAAGAAAAAAACTATATCAGAGAACTTGGGTTAAGCCTCATGGCTGCTGGACTAGTGTGGATATATAATTACTGTTTACACAACAATACCGAAGTCAGTAAGAGCGTTTTTCATTGGCTATCGGTAGTTCAGATAAGGTCCTGCATATTTATGAGTTCGGCGGGAACTGGATCGTTCTGACCGACAGGAGTTGAGAAAAGGGCCGCCGACGTGGGTCACCGACGCTGATCTCTTACAGAAATTGTGTTTCTCGTTGTATCTCGCTCGTAGCGTTATGACTTAAAGACTGACCTTGCAGCGATAAACTGAATTTAATTGCATTCTTGTTTCTAGGGCTGCAACGATTCAGGTACTCTTCGATTTGATTTTCGATTTTTGTCCCTCGGATTCGAATATTTCGATTCGATTCATGCATAAGTTGTTTTATGATTAAATCACACCAGTAGAATCATAAAGGAATATCTTTGTGTATAATAATGACTGTTCTTTACGTGTAGCATAGTAATAAAGCAAAACACACCAAAAAACTCAACAACGAACGTTTCCAAATGATGCTAACCGTTTAAATGATGACACTGTTACGGTTTTGCGGAAAGAGCCGACGTAATTTGAATATGTATGCCATTTTTTTCAGGAACACATTCGAGATAATTGTAAATGAAACGCGGAGAAAATCGAAGCGAACTTACGAGTAGTGCATTCGAAAATCGAATCGAAGAAGCATATTCGCGAATATTCGAGATTTCGATTATTCGTTACACTCTTATTTGTTTCCCAGGGAACTGACGGAGTGTCTCAGGTCCTGAATATCATTAAAGAAGAGGTGGACAATGGGATGGCGTTGCTTGGTGAGTGACTTATAAGGATCCCCCCCTCCAGTGTTGTGGTTCCGTTTACACTCCTTTACAATTTAGGCCGGATGTTCCCCTTTTATTTGGGGGGGGGGGGGGCGGGGCGGATAGCTCACCCCAAAGTGGGCCTCACAGGGAGATTTGAATGTTTCTAATAAAATTTAATTTGGACGCTAAAACCAATTTACCACAAGAGACTGCTGCACGTGCTCCAGGAATGACCTCTGATCGAATGACCTTGTATTTGACCACGTGTTCAATTTTAAACATGATGTCCTTATTTTTTGTCCAGGAGTCAGATACTTGAAAGAGCTGTTAAGAAGTCACGTGATACACGAATCTCTTCTCCCTCGCCTCTGAATGAAAGTCTTGGTGATGCATCTTTACGACCGTATCGGAACAGAGGATGGCGATCAGCATCTATTCGAAATTCAACAAGCAGGAAATAACATCCAACTAAATTGTAATAATAACTCACATAAAAGATAATTATTTACATTTACATTTATTCATGTCACAGGCGTATGGGCACCCTCGGATTTGAGGTGGGAGCGACCTTCTTGCCGAAAAATGGCCACCTAGTAAAACCGAGAAGCAGAAACCAAATATAAACGTTGACACTCTACTGTGTCCGAATCTTGGGGCGTTGTTGCCCGATTTCTGAGCAATTTTGCCTGAGTTTGCCCCCCCACCCCAAGCTCCTCCGGCTCGTACGCCTAAGATGTCACATACCAACCCAAAACCGGTTAATATTCCTGTTCCGGATCAGACGGAACTCGTCGCCACATCGATAAAGTCGCTACAAATTAGCCCAGAAAGCAGAAACCAATTGCCAGTTGCTAAATAAATAAAATAAAATAGATTAATTGATATAATTAAGTGAGTAAATAAGTCAACTTGTAGGTCCTATCTGCCCTACATATGTTTACAAATGTTCGTTGTGTATGCGCTGTCTTATAACGATAGCGGACGTATTTCCGTTCTACCGTCAACTTTGACCACGTATCATTCCTCTATACTACAAACAAAGACGATGATAAACTTTAAGTACGAATACCGAACGCGCACCTATTTCACAAACGAAAATAAATAACAAGTATCAACATTACAGCACGAATTGTAATTTTCGACGTGGATCTAACTTGTGGCGACTAGTTCAGTGTACCCCGTCTAGTATAGGCTATGTGAAATCAGCTAGAATATGAGTTGAAAATATTTCTAAAATTTAAAAAGTATATTTCATATGGGTACTTTTGTACCTGTGTTCATACACCACCACCGTGTCCCCTGTTTCACAAAGGAATCTTAGCGCTAAGTTGATCGTAAATTCTTAAGATGAAATTTTAAAACCGAATTTTAACTATCAGTTGACAAAGCTACTTCAAACTGTACTACATATTCTGAAATCACTCATAGATTGTTTGGAGAAATATGGACAAATGTCTGCCAAGTTAATATTAAAATCAACGATTCCTAATATTGATCTCAACTAAGATCGTCTTGTGAAACAGGACCCAGTCTCAAGTTACATAACACATGATATGTTATCATTTTACAATGTGTTTTATATACAAATATTTTTCAATGTCTGGGGGTTGGAGAGCTAGAAGATTTTTCTCTTGCAATCTGCCCCGTGGGGCTTCCGGGGAGTGATGTGGTGTCACTTAGATAGAATAGGGCCTCAGTAACCCAATGCTTGTCGTATA
>JAUELE010233306.1:0-11907 GCA_031471655.1 Diodora aspera
TTGTCAGTTTGGTGATCTTGTTAGGTCAACAGGCCTGAAATCATAGCAATTACAGATTGTTTGGGGGCTTGCTGTCAAAAATGAGTGCATTTTAATGGTTAATGGTAGGACACCCACTTGGCGTTTAGAGTTTTGGGTTTGAATCCTGCTAAAAGCCCAGGTTTGTTGCCCTGCTGCCAGTTTTCAGACAAAATCCTAGAAAGTCCTGGAAATAACAGACAAAATCCTAGAAAGTCCTGGGAATAACAGACAACATCCTAGGAAGTCCTGCAAAAGAAAGAAAACGTCCTGAAAAACTGATGTAATTATAAGAGTCGTCTTAAATGAAGATCTTTTGCTTTCACTTTCTTTCTATCAATCCTGTGTCGTCCCTTTCTTGATGTGCCTATTGCACATCACATTGCACTATGGCTGAAATATTGCCCCCTGCAATGTATAAATCCATCTCAACTCAACTGGAAAATGGATAAAAAGTTCTGGAAATTTAAAACCTGTGGAAATATAAGTATATCTTTATTTGTTTCTTCAGACTTTCACATAGGGTCATTGAATGAATACTTTACTATATATTCTATTTTACTGGGTACCTATCATATACCATATAGAATTTTACATAGCGTTATATCATATATAATATTTAATGCCTTTTGATAGCACATCTGTATTATAATTGCCTGTTTTGTAAAACGAAATGTGTCTGGAAAAGTCCTGGGAAAATGGTCCTGTAAAATTGGCCTTCTCAACATTGTACAGCTGTGTCGGCCCAGTACTCAGTTTGACTCCCGCCTGGGTACCTGTCTTTTATCCCTGAGAATGAGCCCTGACACTGAGGTGATGTAGGTGACGTGGTGATATGGCTGAAAGATTGACAAAAGTAATGTTACATCCAAACTCACTCGCTCACTCAGCTTGGTGTGAACCCTGTCTGCTGATGCCTGTGGTCAGCTTGCATCCTAGATTTGGTGCCCCCAGCTGATCGGTTGGTTCATATCAAATTTTAGTCCAATGTCACTTAAGTTAAATCAAAAATATTGTTTTTGATAATCTTTGAAACTTGATTGATATAACCTCATCCCAACGATCACATTTTTTGGACAAAGTCGACTTCATCAAAGTGGACTTCACCACTGGGACAGTACACTTTGTCAAACTAGTCTTTAATATCGGAATAGAGTACCACCCTATTTCATCAAGGTACGTTGACAAAGTTTTTAGACCATGTGACCATATCTGTCCAATCAAAACATGCTAAATGGGAGCTTTGTTACGTCACAAGCATGGCTCTTGAAAAATGACAAGGCCAGAGGATAGCGACATCTTCATTTTGACTTCATCATCAACATAGCGAGGTCATACAACATTTCAAAACACAACGACTGAGAAGAAGTTACAAACATTGACGGATAAATTGCTCAATCCCTCAATGTCCATGTCGTGATGTTATGTCTCTCACTTCTCATGCGAAAACTGTGAAACTTTGTCAGATTTACTGTAAAACTTTCAAAATTTCGAAGTATTACCTGAAATGAAATGTTGATTGTTGCCTTCAGCAGTTTCCAAAATTTTTAATTTTTCCCTCACTTTTTGGTGGCAATTCTAAACTTTTGAATTCTAACTTTATCAAAGATAAATAATTTTCAAAAATTAAAGCAAGTCAAAAAGTATTTTATTTTTCTGTTTGAAATTTTAAAAGTTTACCATAATTTGATTGCGTGGACTAGCACTCTGACAGAGAAAAAGAAAAAAAATGGTCAACATTGACTTTGTCAAATAAAACTTGATGGTTGGGATGAGCCTTATGATTTTAAAAAATAATGTTTGTGATGATGATGATCTCCTGAAAGTTATTACCCCCTGAGATATAAAGGGCAAAACTGTTTAACATGCCAGTAGCTACTTTGTATGATATTACTGTAAAATTGTATATAGTGTCTGGAGCACGAACATGTCACATGTCTGCTCATATTTAAAAGAGACTTTTCAAATAGGAAGTGTGGTTCGGATGAAAAAGCTTCTGTTTGTGTATTTCCGTCAACAATTCTAGTTTCTGAAGAATTGAGACAGAAAATATCATTGGAACTTTGTTTCTCTAAATTGGATAACTTATACTACTCAAAACAAGTTTAGGGTCAGACATAGTGATAACAGTATTTTGGAACAAGAAGCAGTGCATCCCAAATTCATATGGTAACATGTTAGCACACATGTCACAAGCCAATGGTTGCATGTTTAAAGTGACAATCATGAACACAATGTGTAAATACCGATACACCATGAATTCAAGATTTTGAGGAACATTTCATGTGAAACAATTTTTTCTAAAATTCAATAAACTTCAGCATTAAATTTTCACCTGACCTTTCAGATAATTAGTTAATTTTCATAGTAACAATATTGCATGAAAACACCCTTTCTAAAAATACGCTCATATGGGATGTTTCGACATACTTTCAAACAGCAAAATTGATTATATCAGAGGATGCTTATAACAGGTTTGACCCTTAACTTCTTTTGAGTAAGGTGTGGGATGGTGCAGTGGTTAGTGGGTCAGGCCAGCAATCTGCCAGCCTTGGCCATTGTGGTTCGAGCCCTGTCAGGGCATCTCTCTTTCAGCCTGGAGAGACAAGAACCCCGACACCGATGTGATGTTGTTGCTGAAAGATTGCTGAAAGCCATGTAAAACCACAAATCACAAATCACAAATCACCCACTCGCTTAGTGTTTTGCGTACTTTACATTGAATTAAAAACAATTGTTTTGTGTTTTGGTGAGAAAAAATATTGTTTTGCGTTTTAGTGAGGGAAAAAAATTAACTTCAAAGAAACAAGTTTTGTACAAATGCCAAGGACATTGAAGTAACTTCTTCCAAAGGTTTTTCATGCTGTTTTATACTGTAAAATTATGTATATTGCGATAAGTGATTAGTATCAGAGGAAGCTAGTTTTTACATCTGTTAGTTGTTTACATTTCTATGCAATGGGTATATGGTGACTTGTATTATTGTCTTGTATTTTCATTGTGTGAGAAGTATATAGTACTCAATATTGTTGGAGTAAATGTTCATTTATTAACTGATTTCAAATTTTTCAAAAACAAAACTTTGAGGTGGCAATTAAGAAAAGAATATTTTATTTTGCAGCAGGAAGGTCAGTGTCCCTTCCCCCGCCCCTCATTCCTCCCCCCTCCCCCCTCCCAAGTCCAAAGGTACGCATAAGGGTATTGAGTGGGCCCCCTGATTTTTAAATTACCCGGTGCTAATAAGACGTTTGTTACATTGGATATAGAGTATGTCGATGTTTTTGGATTTGTTGGATAGCTCCGTGGTTGGAGTGCCTGCCTGGTAGTTTGCCAGGCTTTGCAGTTGTGGGTTTGAATTCCGTCCGGGGACCTCTCTTTCAACCCGGAGATGTAGCCCACACATTGACGGGATGTACATGTACAACATAGTTGATGTACTGAAAGCCACGTTAAAACCAAACTTGGGGTTAGAAAGCATACATATTCCTCAGCAAAATCTTCTAAGCCTTCTTGCTTGTACTTAAAATCTGCTTTGTACTGGTAGAAACCCCGTCTTCCCAATTTTCACTAGTACAGAGGCATAAAAATGTTTACCCAAGGGAAGTAACTCTTAGCAACTAAAGGGAAGGAACTTTAGATTATAATTAATACCCAGATTATAGCTGATCTACAAATAAAAAAACAAAGGAACTTTGATAGTTGTGTATGGCATTGAATAAAATAATACATGATTGTTCATTTTTTAAAATAATTTTCCGACTGTATGGATGAAACTGGAATGAATTCTTTTTTGAGTTGTAACACTTTTTTTATGATGAAAGTGAATGTGATTGTTTGGGAAATTTTATGCCTGTTCAGATGTTTATGTCAAGTGATCATGTGGTATATCACAAAGTGCTTTATAAAATGCTCATCGAAAATGAATAAACTTTTGGAATTAAAAGTTTGATTTTGTTTCTGTATTTTTGAGTGGAGACATGGCAGCTGCAGGGTTCGTACGGAGATTATGCATTTTGGAAATGTATCCTGGAAATCTTTGAAAATGGGTAAAAAGTCCTGGAAATAA
Organism: Diodora aspera; assembly: GCA_031471655.1. Lineage (NCBI taxonomy): Eukaryota > Metazoa > Mollusca > Gastropoda > Lepetellida > Fissurellidae > Diodora > Diodora aspera. The sequence goes on from JAUELE010233306.1 coordinate 4,085, forward strand.
AAAAATTTCAAAATGTATCATGAAACTCTTGGAAAATGTACAAATAGTCCTGGAAATTTAAAATCTTATGAAAAAAATAGATGAGAACGGAAAAAGGAAAAATTATTGTGCACTGAAGATAAACCTGTATTTATTTCTCCAGACTGCAAGGTCAACGATAGGTAAACTAGAATGAATAATAAATTATCCTAAGTCTAGTATATCATAAACATTATATACTGATGTATGCAGATCTTGGAATCAGGCTTGGAAATGTCCTGGAAAACAGTCTGGAAACGTCCTGGAGAATGGTGGTCTCGGTGTTGTACAAAGACTCGAGTTGTCGCCAATGAGAGATCAATGATCCAAGGATGAACAGTACTGGCTTTAATAGACGGGCACGGGAAGTGCACAAAGGTGTGTAATGAAGTCTACGTTATTTTCTGACATACAGCATGATGCACGTCTGTGGTGTATTTTGTACAATTGTGAATATTTTTGCGGGGAAAACAATGAAGCCAGGCAGTGAGAATCACAACTGTCAAGACTAATGCATAATGAAACAGGTCACGCAGGAAGTAAACCACATACGGTAAAACTTCAAAAATTTTGATCTGTAAAAAATAATTTTCTTTTGATGAGTTCAAATTTTTTGGAAATTAGTGATCTTTGATACAATTAGAATTTAAAATTTTGGAAATTGCCACCAAACTATAAATTAAAAATTAAAATTTTTTCGAAACTGCTGAAGGTTTCCATTTTTCAAATTTTTTGAAGTTTGAAATTTTAGAAGTTTTACTGTAACAATTTGCCTTCAGGCCGTAAAATACGGTATTGCTCAAACTGCTACACACTACAACAGGAGCAAAATCAAGCCCAGCAGATGAAGTAGCGAAGAGAGGTATTGCAGCACCCGTTAGTGTGTGTACTTACAGCATCAATAACAACAGCTTTTTGGATAGATTATGCAGTTTTTATTTTCACCAAGAGACGGGATCAAGCATGGAATGAACTCTCGCTTTACATTTAAACTCATACCAGATAGACAAGCAGCTGTGTGAATTCATACACCTAGCAGATGCAGTCTGTGTGACGTTTACAACTGCTAAGACAACAGATTTGTTAAGTACACTCTGAAAATTAGAAATTGGACTCATTCGAACAAACCATTGAATATAATCCTTCATTTGGCATCATGCATAAGAATCGAATCAGAAAATAGTTGTTATAAAAATAATCCAGCTTTGACAATCATTTGTGCTCTAAAAGTCTAAGTCTAAACATAGATCATACACTTTACCGAAACAGTGGGGGATATTTTGTTGAAGTGATGCTACAGAAATTACACTAAAACCTGGCAATGACTGTGAGTTCTGTGTCAAGAACACTTTAGAAGAATGAAGCTACCCAATACAATAATTTGACCGTGAAACGTGAGCTCTGGAAAACATGAAATAGTTAATGTGCCAACTAAAGCATTGTCACCAGGTTGTGACACGGGTTCAAATAAATGATCAGTCAGTCGATTTATGAAAAAAAATGAAAATAATTATGTTTTGCCAAACTTTCTAATAATTTTCCTGATTTTCGTACCCCTAGGGCCCAATATAATACTACTAAACCCTAGGAGTACAAAAATATAAAACAGGAGAATTTCGCCGAACCAATTTAATTTCTTGGTAATTTTAGGCTGAACAATGGTGAAAATGATTAGAAAACCTAGCAAAACACAACTTTTCATTTTTCATAAATCGACTGACCAATCAGTGATTTGAACCCCTGTTGGTTGTGGGTTGTGACACATATTGTTTTCTGCAAATGGAATCCGTTGCAGCAAAATCTCAATGCTGTTATTTTCTGCTTTCTGTTTTAGAGAAACAACAGCACCCTTGATCTAAGCTTACCAAATATAAACCGAGATTTATGCATAGACGGAGTCTGTTCTATCTTCATCTATCTACGGCTAATAGTTCTAATAGAAGGCCGGATCCAGGGACGAGGAGGGACATAGTCTCCGCTCCACAACCCCTCTCCCTTAAGTTATTTCTTTTTTTTCTCATATGAAATCAACCCTGAACCATTTTGCATGGGGTTTTTTTTCCAAATCTTTCGTGTGAGCATACCAAGGCTCTCCCCTAGAAACTATTGATCATGAAAAATTTTGTGTCCTCCCCCAACCCCCTTACACAAATTCTGGATCCGGCCCTGAATAGTTCTTATACAAAATAAACAGTTTTTAAAAATAACAGCTGACAAAGTTTGAGACAGATAAAGTTCACTGTAAAATTACTTTTATAATATTCACTTTAGTTGGATAAATAATTATTCATATACATGTATTTAAGGAATACAGTGTGAGTGAAAACTCCCAAAAATTCAATCTTAAACTTTTAAAATATTATTTACATAAATAAATAAATCAATAAATAGCAACACCTGAAGCTTGAAACAGGTAAGGTCTGTTTTTAAAATTCTCATAATGATTTATAGAACAGTAGCAACAACTAAGTTTGAGACAAAACACCCATCGAGCGCCCAAACTTTCATGAGATTTGTACTTCCTCATGGAGCGTCACAGATTGGGATGTAACCTATTGTGAGTCTTCAAATCTATGTCCAAGTTAAGAAAAGAAGGTTCGTTTTTGGCCAGAAACATCAATGAGAATTGAAAACAAGCAAACCTCACTGAAATGTTCATGAATCTTGTGTTAATTACCGTAAAATGAATGACCACACTGAAAAGTTTGGGCCTGTGATTATTGCAGGGGCATCACATGGGTTTCCGGTGCAGTAACTCATAGTATCACCCCCAAAAATCCCTATCTCCACCCCCACCCTACCTTCCATGTGATCCCTATCTCCACCCCCACCCTCACCCCCAGGTTTTAGGAACCAAAGGGCCCATTTGGAGGCTAAAAACGACAAATAACCCCAGTAAAACAAACATATACTGAAAGAGACCCTAGTGGATCACCAAACGTGTGGGACTCAGTTGGTTGCAGTGCTCCAGATTAGGGTTGTACCCACATATGTACAACTGCCAGTATGACAGGTTTCAATTTTAAATCTGTATCAAGTATGCGTAAATTTGTAATTGTATGTTCAATTCATAATTTTATAGCATATCTGGTCATAAGTATAAAAGAAAAGGGTCCATTCTGCAGGGAATATCAATTACATGTACTTAATTTAGATCAGTTCAATTACAACTGTGCTGAAAACAGTTTTCAATTTATTTTGTTTATGTTTACGCACTCAGTACGTCTTGGCATGGAAAACTTATCTGGAGCACTGGGTTGTAATCTGTCAAGTCAGCCTAAAACCCCCAGACACCCTGCCTTACCAGAATCCTTACGAAGCCAGATTACGATCTTGTAGGTAAACTGACCACCCAGCCCCTGCTGCCCCCCACCAATGTTTCTTTTAATTCCTGAAGGAGTTCCAACTGGCAGAGAACCCTAGAACTAACAAAAGTAAAATTTCACCTTTAAATTAAGACATTTTTGGTATCATATTTTGTGATGGTGTCACATGATGTCATCTCCCTCCTCTCCTTAACCCCCTCCCCTCCTCTCCTCCCTGTCCCTGCTTTCCCCAACCCCTTCCAAAATGTTTCACTTAATCCCTGAAGGAGTTCCAACTGGCAGAGAACCCCAAAACTAACAAAATTAAAAGTTCACCTTTAAAATTACGACATTTTCTCCTCCTTTTCTCTCTTTAGTGATGCCCCTCAATCACTGGATTGGACTGGCTGTTTTATGGATGTTTTTATTTTCTGGAAGAAGAGCTGTTTTACTCTTTCAAGATCCCGTTCTAGTCTTGATACTCTCGCTGGTCTTGTTTCCACTTTCACAGCATTATGGTAGCTGCGAAGGTCAGAGTTCATGTGTCCAAAAAGGTCATGGTCACTGTTGAGTTGACTGTAGTCAGACGTCTCTCTCTTGTGCACCTGAGACAGTTCTTGGTTGTGCTGAAGAAATGATGAAAGTAGTGTTAAGCTTTGTCACGCTGATAGTAGATATATACATGTATTGAGTTTATGAACAGAAGAATAGCTAACATTACATATCTCACATCCTCGAAATCCAGATCATAATGACTCCACCAACGTCTGTCATATACCCTAGATGTACTCCTATTCACCATAGTGGTGTTGTGCATATGGAAAGTCCAAAGCTGCAAAATTTAGACAACCGATGAAATGTCGAATTAACTGCATAAGAATTTTAAAAAAAAAATACAAGTCAGCTTATTTTACGTCGCCTTCCCCCCCCCCATTATGGAGGCTATATCGGCGAGAGAAGTAGATGCAAGCGTTCACTATGGAAGCCTCACTGATTGGTCAAAACACTGACCTGTAGACGATCGTTCAAAATAACACCGTGGGGCATCTTGCGATTGACGTGGTGTCACTTAGATAGAATAGGTCATACAACATGGGGACTGAAATGATGATCTTTTGCTTTCACTTTCCTTTTTATTGATGCCTTTTATGAACTATCTTTTTGCTTGATGTCCACCTTGCACATCACGTTGCATTATGGGAAAAATATTGCCCTTGCATTATGGGAAAAATATTGCCCTTGCAACACAAAACATCATTTCAACTCGTTGAAAATAGGAGTGAACCCAGGTAGTCTGAGAGAGCCATTGATGGAGTACACGTTACCTGGATTTCGAGAATGGTGAACCATTATCACTTCAATCAAAGAGACCGAACTAGAAACTGATTTTGAAATGAGTACTTACAGAAATAGCAGGGTGCAGCTTGGAGTTGAGCATTGCGTTTCTCATTCTGTGTTCTCTCGCCTCCTCTGTTCGGAGCAACGGAAACTTGGACTGAAAACACATGAAATTTTGTACCTGGCAAATGTGGAAATGTAAAGGTTTTCAAACGAATAATTTTACATCATTTTTCTAATTAGGGCATGGAATTGAGCAGTGGTTAGCATGTCAGCCCAGAGTTCTGCCAGCCTTGGCAATCATGGTTCGAATCCTGACCGGGTACCTCTCTTTCTTGACATTATTTCTCAGTCTCACCATCATACTTATTTTAAAACTTTTAAAAATTTGTTTTCCCTAGAAAGATGCATGTTTTACAAATTTGATAACAACATTATAAAACTAACTAGTGGTGTGATGTCATTTCCAATTGACTAAAATTGATTTTTGTTGGTAACATGGTACCACTTTCACGCCCACATCAAGGGGTACTGGGTTCAAATGCAATCCCAAACTAATATATATTTATAAGATGCCAGGTACCAAGTTTCACCAACTTTGATCAATATTTATGACATCTAGAGGTGTGATCTTGTGATCAATATGCAACTCCCCACCCCTACCTCACCCCACCACACCCACTTTACTAGGATTGTTACAAAGGTGAATTTGATCAATATTTGTGATTTACTTTTTCAATATGGCTCCCTGCTATGCCCACTTTTGGGGGTACAGGGCTCAAATACAATACCAAACTAATTTATGTTACAAAGGTGATGTATACAAAGTTTTATTGAAGTTGATCAATATTTATAAATGACTGCAAGAGGTATGACGTAGTTCCAATTGGGTTCTGTGGGTGCAGTCATGTCAAAGGTCAAGGCAAGGTCATTTTTCTAAATTCATCAAAACCCATCTGCTATGTTGACGGGTATACAGTATACTGTCCACAAACCAAGTTTCAGCCTCCTAACTTAATTAGGCACCTTCACATTGACAAAATTTACTTTATCAATATGGCTCCCTGCTACGCCCACGTTTGGGGTACGGGGCTCAAATGTAATAACAAACTAATTTATGTTACAAAGGTGCTGTATACAAAGTTTTATTGAATTTGATCGATATTTGTGACTGCTAGAGGTGTGACGTTGTTCCAATAGGGTTCGGACAGATGGACTGATGGATGGACGGATGCCAGACTTTTCAACCATACCAACAGCTCAACTGGTTGAGAGCAGGTGAGTTAATAATTTCATTTTCACTGAATATCGTTCGTAAGCCAGGGTTTCCGGATATCTGAAGTCTGGATAATTGGGGCACAGATAAATTGCATAAGCTTCCCCCTTCAGATAATATTTTAAACTCACTGCAGGGCATACATCCTTATCACCATGAGAAACTTCTTTAGCCTGCACTGTGAGGAGCTCATCATAATTGCCTTCTCTTTCCAGGTACCGTTCTCGTCCTTTGTTAGAGTGTTGCTATGAAGAGAGTGAAAATATATATTAGCTCTCTATTATCACAGTTTGTACTAGGAAATTTATTTTCCACCTTTACGAGTGGTTGTGGTTGTCACCAGAGTGCAGCACCAATACTTATTTTCAGCTGCACCAACTGGGACAAGTGGAGGAAGGTACCTTGTCCAAGGGTACAACACGACGCTGGCTAGGATCGAATTGGTGACCAAACCATCGTCGGATCAGGAGTCCACCTCCGGTTGCTCCGGTCACGCCTCACAGCAAAAGACTGATCAAAGGGAGGTAACTGTTGTGCAACAAATGTTTCTGTCATTTCAACTCAGAAAAAAACATTTTAAAGTTTAACCACTTAGTGTCGGGAACTATTTTTGATAAAAAAGTGCTAAATGACGGAAAGTATGTGAAAAGATCCCCTCTCTCTAAATATGTCCCCTAAAAAAAATTTCAAATTACGTCAAAAACAAAGTACCTGGGGAAAAAATAAAAAAGCTCGAAAACGCACGCAATATGATGGGTCGCAGGTCGCTGCACAGTTCCGCGATATTATTAGTCTGTGTGCGAAGTCAGGAACCCACAATATTGCGGGCGTTTAAAGACAACTTTATAACTTCACAAAAGTTTTAAAAAAATGTTTATTTTATATTTTCTTCTATTTTACATGTTTACAGTTTGAGTAGGGATGCTAACTAACAATTATCAACTAAAACTACTTGTTTCTGAACCGCATACATACATGACATAAAATATTGCGGGACATACAAATTGCTGATCCCGGCTTTTATTAAACATTTCACATGTGAATTTGGCTCTCAAAAAGTAAGTTACACATAAAAATTGAAATTTTTGGTAGGTGGTATAAAAACAATATCTTCCCAATATATTACAATAAAAAACAGAATTTCCGTAATTTTTCAGTACACGCAATATTATGGGTCCCATCCCGCAGATGCTCAGGGCAAATAGTACTAGTGTTCCGTAAATTGCGGGTCCCAACGTTTGGCCGAATTTGTTTTTCTCGTAATATTGCGGGTCCCGTCACTAAGTGGTTAATAATTACATGAGGTGATATTGTACAAGGTAGCCACCAATAGTTCAGCTACATTACACCAACAACAATAACGATACTAATAATAATATAACGATGATAATGATCATCCTTCTATGAGTGACTGTGCCAGCACCACCGGTCCCGCATGGTGCCGGTTTAGAGTTCCTCTGTAGTTGTAGGACTCCATTCAGGCTTCACTAGGACTCACCGTGCATGCATATGGGTCCTACATTTTGATTGCTCAGTCACACAGAACATGCAACTGTATTGAATTTCATACTAATAAAATGTGCAGATCTAGAACCATGGCACAAGTAAATCTGGCTGTACTCCGATAAAAAACCAGGTGAAACCAGAACCCTTAAAATGAACAAATGGGTTATACTCACACGTATGAAATCAAAGACGATCTTCTCATCAAAGTGGGTCAAAGGGAGATAACAACCCCAAGAAACCAAGGCAAGAGGCTGAAATAAAAAAAGGGCAGGTAACTCTTGCAAATAACATGACTTTATTGAGGAGGGCGCGGGGTTGGTGCAGTGGTTAGCGCACTGGACTCAAAACCAAAAGGTTCCGAGTTCGAATCCTGCCCGGGT
>JAUELE010233328.1:0-20665 GCA_031471655.1 Diodora aspera
ATATCCAACGCATTTGTGAATTTATTCAGTAGTCTCTCAAAATATTGGTATACTTTCTTTTGGACGTCAGTATATGTCTGCTTGTTATAACACTTATTCACAATTGTCACCTCGCTTCAAAAAGATTTGTATGTAAAGTACGATACTACTGAGGACATTCCTTTGAAGAACGCTGAAACATAGCTCATAGATATATTTTAATATGCTACTTTATCGACCAAAGGAAATGTAAAAAAATATTCTCGGAGAAGGTTTTCCAACAGACTATTATATGTGATCAGACCAAACGAACTTTAATAAAATTAATATAAGAAACTGCAAGTTGCTTTAACTGTCCGCAAGAGCATTTACAGCGTTTGAACATTAAACATTGACACTCTAGTTATATTTTTTAAAAATACCAACATGTTTCAACGCCCGTATCGTGTTACCCTTGAACACACAGACTCTTAGGCGTCAACCATCTTGGAATAAATAACTTGTTGTCCTGTATAATATTTGGTACAGTTGCCATTCTCTATGCCAAGTATTCATGAACCACGAACTTGTCTGAGCCAAAACATGTAAGACCGATGCATCAGTACCAACCACCAAGTCGTCCGCCTTGCTCTGTTATTGCAGTTTTTACTAGTTTCATACAGATATCGAGTCCGAGACATGATGTGTCATGTAACGTCGATATTAGATTGTTCCATTAGTATCGTGTGAGACTCCATTTGTTTCTTGCGATGCATGCATAATTCCAACTCTAATTGCAGCACCTTTGATGTCTACCTTGTGTATACTCACTGCCTTGTGCAGACAACTAACTATTCTTAAAGGAGTCGGTGTGCATATTGGTTTAAATGAGGAACACAGACGCCGCACCAGTGAGATTGGGGAATTAGAAATGAGTCTTTATGCATGCATGTTCAGAACGTACTGGATGGGTGTACATTGATGAATGTCTCTCTGCATTTCCTTCCATATATATAGTTGCATCTATGTATTTCTGCATGTATGAATGTACCCTTACGAGTGTATGCATTTCTGCATATATTATAAGGTGAGTGAGTGGTTTGGGGTTTACGTGGTTTTCGGCAATCTTTCAGCCACATCACCACGGTCTGACCACCATTAATTACATCGATGTCTGGGCTCCTGTCTCTCCGGGCTTACAAAGAGGTGCCCGGGCGGGACTCGAACCACAACCGCCAAGGCTGTCAGATTGCTGGACTGACGCGCTTACCAACTGCGACATCCCGCGCTGCACTCTGCATATATTGTGTTTCTATATGTATGCATGTAATCGTACGTATATATGTGTTTCTGTATGTATGCATGATGTATTTCTGTAGGTATGCATGTACACTTTCGTATGTATGTATTTCTGTACTGTATCTATGTATGTACGCATGTACTCGCTCGTACCTATATGTGTGTATTTATGTATGCATGCACTCGTTAGTATGTATGTATTTCTGTATGCAAGAATGCACCCTTACGTATATATGCATTACTGCATACATGAACCTACATAGACGTATGCCGGTCCATATATGTGTCTGTATGTGCGTGGATAATGGTGGACATGCAAACAGTCAACACTGCATTACCCTTCACATCAACTACACACGGAGCATATGTACAGGTGGAAAGATTAAGATGAACTCAAGTCTACTATTTCTCTCATTTACATAAAATAATATTAATCCCGGGTTTAAACACCGAGAGCAATGTCTTTCTGACAGTCTGTGCAATGCAGAAGGATGCTGTGTTTGGGAGTCTCCATATTTGTTGGTGAGAACTTCGACTAGGCAGTGCTTCCTGGGAGCCAGTCCCATTCGCTATCTGGGTTGCATGTAGAGGGGACACGGGTAGCTGAGCTGATGATGATCCCTCGGGGAGTGAATGGACCAGGACCACCCGACCCGCCTCTGCTGCATATTTATCTTTATTAATCTGTATATATTAATAATAATAATAATAATAATAGATTTGACATATTCATATGATATCTAAACAAAATAGTGAACCAACCTGAATACCTTTCACCTTTCAACACCAGTGGTTCATCAAGCCAGCTTACCTACACAATGTAAGTAGTTTACAGGTGCTATCAGCTTTGGTGTAGAAACAGTAGGAAACTGAATCTGTTGTCAGTCGAAGCAGATAAAATCCCATGATGGTTCGTGCTATATTTTATATAATTTAAATACGTTTGGGTGCACGTACATACTTCCTTTTACATAAATGAAATGCATTTTATCGGGCTTCTGTCCATCCTCTCAACAATTGTCAAGAGTTTCGAAGGAGGCAATTGACCTTACCATGTCCAAGTGCGTAAATGTCATGTATATTGTCGAGAAGATAAATATTGTGTATACTTCCAACCACATAAGTATATATCGTGTATTTTGTAAAGTAGGTAAATGTCGGGAACACTTTTAGGAAGATCCATGTTTATATCGTCAAGGAGATGAATGGGAGTACAATTTCAAATATACTCAAGGAAAAAGGTTTCTGTTCATAAGGAATATCTTAATTTTGTATGATGCCCAACCCATAATGTTAATTACGATTGGTAAATGCATGCCAGGTTGCCAAATAATGATTTTGCTGTAGCTCATGCCAGTTCTATGTGTCTGTTATTTCGCGTGTTATGCATGTCCGAAACACATTACGGTGCCTACATCTTGACGCTTACATATTGACGCTAACAGTTTAGAACCATTCTTCGAATTCTCTGGAACCTGAAAAACTTGGAAACGTTCAGCATGAATTGTCTCCTTGCTACAACTCGCCAAGATCAGCATTTGCGAGAAACTTGGATTCTTGAGACTACACGTAGGAGTGCGCAAAAGGTGGTGCCAAACAGTTTGGCGTCCATTGCAACACTATTCTTTCACTTTTGGATTTTACGGACAAAATGACATTGTTAACGATCGCCTACGTTCAGGACTACCACGTGTGACGTCATAGATACAGGATAGCCACGTACGAAAAGTGCACTTAAGGAATTGCTTCACAAACAGCAATTTTGACAGCCTGAACCATTCCTGGGCCACGAGCAAAAAGACCATGAAAGGTGCGCGACAGATTGAGATAGCTTGGCATTTGTCCTGTAATACACCTCATGCAGACCATACGTTACCCAACTGCATGTTTTGCCTGGTGTCGTTTCAACATGTCTCACGTCGCATGGGTGGCCAGATATTTTCTTCAGCATAAAAACATTAGGACATTAGGACTGAGAATATTTGGGACGAAATGGAACACTGTTGCGTCATCGTCAAAATCAGCCAGTAACTTTGAAGAACGTGCTCGGTCAGGCCGTCGTTCAAAAATGAAATGACAGTATACATGTATTCTTTGACTGTTTATTAAAACGAGACCTCGATGTCAAGAGTGTGTAGATGTAAATGGGGAGAGAGCAGCAGTTATTTACCTTGTTTAGTGGCGTTTCACCCCACGTGTGGACGTTTGCCAAGGTCCCAAGGCTATTAAACTTGCTAAACTAAATGTAAAGAGGGAACACAAGAGACACATTGCTTCTATAGAAATAAATATCCTCTTCTAGCTGTAGATAAATGTCGTGTATAGTTTACAGTAGATAATATGTGTACAAACGTCAAATGTGGTGTATATTGTCCAGTAGATATATGTCAGGTACATTCTCAAGTAGGTAAATATTGTGTAGATTTTCAAGTAGATATATAATGTCCTGTACATATTCAGGTGGATACATGCTGTGCATTTTTCAAGTAGATAAATGTTGTGTATATGTTACTGTACCATGATATATGTATGTCCCTGAACTTGTGTTGGATACTATATGAACGTGTCAGCAACCACGTGTTGTTCGACACTGTGCAATGAGGTTTTAATTCATGTTCATACATCTTTTCGAATCCGAGTGTATAAATCACATGCTGAACATAAGTGAAAACTGGAACTATGCTCAATACGAATTCATATCGAATCTAAATGCTACCAGGCTGAGTAAACGTCCTGAAAAGACAATCTCTCTTGTAGTTCATAATTACGACTTCATTAGAGAGTTGGATTTAATAAATTGGCATTTAAAGAGAATATGTTCCTGGCTTATAATGGAGCTGTCAGTCTTTGACGGAAGACGGACACGACACAAAGTTCTTATGCCAATCACGCGTCAGGGATGATGGCTGATAATGACATCTGAGCGAATGCTGGATGACCAGTGTTCAGTTGTTGGTCGCATTGGAAACGAGAATCAATACTGGAGCCCCAAATGCATGTTGTAATCTATGTGGGGAGCTAGCAGTTCCGACACTAATTTCCAGACAAATGTGTCTAATTTTATTCCGTGCCATTGACCATATTAAGGGTCATTATACCCTGTTTCATGCTTAATTATGATGGGTTCAGCAAGGTCGTTAATGTACAAAATATTGAACATCGTGTATATTTTATTGTACGTACATGATGAAGGTGTTACACTGGACATACATGTAGAAAGCAAATTGTTTGACGTCCATTATTTTCAGACTAAAACACCCAAAAACTACCAACATCGCCAAACATGAATCTCTACAATGCAAGAAAAACAATCTCCCAGTTCAAATTTGGTAATACGCACAGGCACTTCCCACAAATGAGTCAGTCTGGGAACATTAGCGCAGATATTCCAATGAAACATTTGACCATAGTTTGAAAGGTGTTCATCGTAAACTGCCAATTATATCAACAGAACCTATCACAATGATCGAAATACCGATTCGAAGGTCAATCAATTGAGGTAGTGGGTTCCAAGATGTATCAGAGATGGAAGATTGAAGGCTGAGTTTTGAGAAATAAGTTATCAGCGACACGCGTACTGATGAGGCTTTGATCTGTTAACTGGTAATTGTCTTTCCTGATGGAGTTTCTGAAGGTTCTGGAAACGTCCAGTGACTTCAAAGATTGCGTTTTGTAACTAATTCAGGAGGGTCTGTCCAATTAAATTACAAAGATTCTTTGACGGGCCTTCCGACGTGAATATTAACATTGTTGATTAACATGTCACCCGTCACTTGGAACTTAATAAACCTGTATCCTACTCTGTTAAGAGGAAGAGGCAAGGTGTAGTGAAGAACGAATGCAAGTAGGTCAAATCAACAATATATAATTAGGCAGAATATCACTCAACCCACAGGGAGATGTGTGAAATCAAAATTGAACCAATCTTCTAGTATATTAGTATTCATGTGAATGTAAGTAATCTAATAGGTATTGACACAAGTGTTAAACCCCACGGGAATACCAATAAGGAAGTTAAGGCCTCGTAGCAAGAGAAAGACCTTCCCAATTAGGAGTCTATTCTGAAGCGGTAACTGGTTACCATACGCATATTCAATGATGGCAAGTGACGAATACCTCGAGCAATTCATGCATTTCAGTCCCAGAAGCAAACACGTCGTCGTTGCAATTAGATGCTCGATTGTTCCTTGGCACCAGCATTATGAGTAGATCTATAAGTCATTTAATCCAGCAGTACTTGGGCGCTTAACAGAATAATGTCCCAAAGGGCTACTACATCAGACACCTCATTGGATAGAATTCACGCCGTGTCTGGTTGCTCGGTGTTATGGAAAAACCCTTCACCATTTCCGTGCAATAATTTACCGTTAAAAACCTGTCAAAAAACACTTCCTGGCATTCTTCAATATAATCTAGAAGTCATGTCCAATTAATAAAGCCAGTTGTCTCGTTACATTAGAGAAATGTCACACTGGTTCACACCTAGGTAAAGTGTAACAGTTGGCAATCATTTATGACGAGTATCCAGTCTGCAGAACCAATTTCACAAATTGAGAAGTACGAATTTTGTAGTCACTGTAGTGAGTGGAAGGCTAAATTAAGATACTCTTATTTTGGCTAAATCCTTTGCTTCGAACTCAAGTCTGTTCCCCTGTGCGACAAAAGACTATTTCGACGACAAAATATTGAGCTTAAGTTCAACTAACAAACCTAAGATATTTGCACTCTTCCGAGAATACTCTTTAATCATAGTCAGGGCCGAGTTTAAATTGCATTTGTGTTTTGGGCCTTCATTGTGAAAACAGAGAGAGAAATAGACAAAAACTTCACTCAATTTGAAGCCAGCGTCCCGAGAAGAATTGACTCCAATCACCTTTAATGCATGATGGTGTGGATATAATCATGCCGGGCATCAAGTCTTCGAGGAGAATTGGCGCAATAGCTTCTGAAACAGTGCTGCGTCATGTCCGAAAGACATCATTTTAGCTTCCGCTGTCAGAATAAGAACTTGAAAATTCACCCTGAATGATTTCTTATTTCGCAGAATCCTGTTTCATCTTGATACAAGTTGCCATCAGCCTTAAACATTGCAGTGACGTGATTGTTTAACACTTTTTGCGTTGTATAGACCGTTGCAGTTGAATCGAATGTTATTGCAATTTCATATTTGTGGCATGTAATATAGGCAATGTACTATAAGGTAGTAGTTCAGGTAACCCTCATATATCCCATCCTCGAAATACAGGGCATATATGACTCCGCCAACAGGTAGTCACATGCCCTGGATGTACTCCTATTCACCAAAGTCGTTTGTGTGTGTATGGAGAGTTCAAATCTGCTAAATATGGAAATGTCGCGTTCAATGCACGACAAGTAACTCTCGCTAAATTTAAACACATAACGTCTTTACTTCGCCGAGTGTTAGAAGAGACACGCCTCATGATTGGACGAAAGCTTTCGCTGTGGAAGCTTCGTCGATTGGTAAAAATGTCCGCCTCGAGACGATCGTCGTGAATAGGAGTGGTTCCAGGGCATATGACGGACTGAAGGCGGATTTATATATGCCCTAGATTTCAAGGATGCGTGTATCCATGCATTTTCCGAAAAGTAAATTCTCAGAAATGATAGCCCTGAAATTAAATATGCAATACAATGACAACGAGTACTGGTAGACGGTCTTAGTGCTCCCACTGTTCTCGATGATGACCTTCTGAAACATCTTGTCTGTGGACAAATAATTCAAAACTGGCATTTCACCATTCTTTGAGGATGAACCATATAAACGAGATGCAGAATATAGAAATGTCTATCCCACATCTCAAATACATGGCTCACTTCCATTTATGAGAAGGTTCAGAGATTCAGTGTTTCTTTTGTCCAACTTGATGTGTATCTGCTTCTCAAAGATAAGGTCATCAGCCCGTTGTACCTGCTTCATGCCAACCCAGGATCATTCCAGCCGTGAATTTTGCTGCATAACTAAAATTGCAAAGTCTTCAATTTTAAAGCAAATATTGTCCAGTGTTTTGCTCTGATTACAATACACTGCTGTATCTGGTTCCGCCGCCAACATCGATCACCGGAACATATTTATGAACCAGTCATCGACGTTTCTGAATGGTCATAAAGACGTTTGGAGTGAGCCATAATACAACGTGGTGAACTCTCATACCCACGCGGTTCCAGGTTAAGACAGTATTAGTGTGTCTCGTGTTGCGGACAACGATGTTGTAAACAGCATCTCTTTTTCCTGTGTTGAAGAGAGCAATTTGGATATAAATAGCGTCAGTGCTTTCTTTCAGCTGTTGTAGATAAAAGATTATTGATGGAGTCTGTGTTTTCTTATGACCACAGAGAATGTGAAATATTGGCAACATTCGGTTGATCATCCACGAAATCCAGACATTTTCGACAACGACATCTGACGGAGAAACATCGTTGTTAAAAATGCCCTGGTTTCGAGGATGTTATGTGATAAGGTTTCAACGTCATCAATGTTTTGTCTATTTTCGAAAAAATACTCTATTCTCAGGAGAATATATATTTACGAACATAGCGTTTTACTTTTGTTGATTAAATATACCATAAACATCTCAAAATTTGACTAGCCTGCAAAACACATGTGCTTCAGCGTTTGAAATGAAAAGTAAACTGGGAAAACCTCAGTCTTTCGTTGGGTAGATGAAGGTTGCTGATGAATAGATAACTTAATAGTTGAGCATGGGATACATAAACTCATACATGTACTTTAACATGTTAAATTCATTACACAATACTGGACTTAAGCAACAGTAAGCAACACCTTCGAAGTATAAGTTTGCATCACTTGTTTTTTTGCCTTTTTCATCATTCCTCAAAACTGATCTGTGTACTTTCTTTTGATCATCAGTATATAAATGATTAACAGGTCACCAATATGCATAGTTTCTAAATACATAATATTCATTGAAATTATGTAGCAGACTTCCCGGAAAACAACTTTAACAAGGTGGTGTGTCATTACACTGCGTTATTGGATCAACGTATTGTTAGTCGTTTTAATTCAAACAGTGCAATCAGGCCCACGTCATGAAAGACGCGTGGAGTACTTTGTTATACGTGATATTGACATGTAATGCCCTGAAGCTTGCAAAGAATATTTATTTAATTTCCCTTAAAGTCAACTTGTTTTTGTCCACAGGCTTGTATCCACAACAGAGTTACTTAGCAACTTGACAACGTAAAATCTTTTGTATGAAAACATTACTTACATGCACTTGGAAACTAATATTTATTTGGTTAGACTGAACGAGATGTGTTGCACGTACAACTCTATGTTTATACAATTTCAGTTTTAGTTTTTGGCCAGAAAAATGTATCTCATGTTACTAAAACACGCAATATATACTTAATGACGCACACACATCCAATATATATATATTCCTACCCATTCGTAAGAACACTGCAGTATAGTTTTCAGTTAACATGATATTGATTGTTAAAATGGATAAAATATGCCACTTCGTTAACAATCTTTCCAAGCAAGCAAAAGTCGCATGATATTTCACCAATTTCTTTTGCAATGGAAATTACATTACAAATGACCTATGGATGTGGTCGAAACATAAATAGCGTTGCCATAATTGTTTCATCAAGTGCACGTGCAATTATACGTATTTCAATGTTGAACAATTCCGTCTTGAGTGAAAACAGCTCACCGGTTTGTCTCATTTTGTAAATTTGACCTTTTTGTAACGACATCGGTGCACTTTTGACAACCATGGATGTTTCTGAGAGGAATATGAATCTGATCCTGTCAATGTAGGCTTTGACAACCATGGATGTTTCTGAGAGGAATATGAATCTGATCCTGTCAATGTAGGCTTTGTCATAAATCAAAGTACTGAAGTTTCTATCAAGGAATAATATTCACTTTCACAGTTGACATTTATTTTTACACTGATGTCTCTATTTTTACATTTTTATATATTATTACTATAATTGTTTTACCTTGAGCTGAAAGTACTGAAACCAATAAATCTTTCTCTGGTTATAACACCATATCAAATTTCATGAGACTCTTTTCATGAAGATAACGAATTAGAAAGTAGATACCGAGGGTAAGGTTCCAAACTGTGGTATCTGGAAATCATCAGTTTTCAGGAAATCCTGTAAACAATGCTACTTAGCAGGGATTATTATTAAATAGATTATACAGAATCATATTTTAGTACCCACATGCCAAACATCTTGTTGATTGATCAATGCTTTGTAAAATAAGAACGTTTTTTGCTTCTCCTGAAAACTGATGATTTTCAGTTTGGAACCGTGCCCTCGATACGTACATGTGATATATATTTATGTGACCGTTTTGACTTTTATGTAACAGTTTATATATGCTAAAGTAAATTAAATCATTTCAGTGACATATGCATTGGAAGTTGCATGAAATATATTTCATGTATAATATTTCTCCATAGCAATTAAATATGTCGAATTATTAGCTTGCTACACAGCAGATGCTTCTCAAATAAAGATAAAGAAAAAGTGAAAAAGAAAAAAAAGAAACATTGATTGCTGTTTGTAAAGAATCGCAGCTGTTTACTGATTATAATCATCTTATAACATGTGATGCTGCTATTAATGAACTTTATAGGATGAGTTTCTATTTGTATCATTAACGTCTGTTTTAAGCCTAATCTCTGAGTGTGTTAATCTCAACCAATCGAATGCACTGTAGCCATGCGTTTCATTCTTCCGCCGTATCTGATTGGTTGATTTTTTTTTGATATTCTTAATCATGGCACGCTTAACATGCTGCATGGAAAATAAAAGTTTGCATAACCATAGATGGACTGATAAACGTTTTTGTATAATTCTTTTGATGGATATCCACTACTGACATCTTACTTTAGTTTCATGGCTAGGGAAACGAAAAATGCCAATGTTGAGCAGGGACGTATCTATGGAAAAGGGCGCTTGTCCTCCAAACATTTGACACACATCCAAGGCATAGCCGAGTTAGGTGGAGAATAGGGTAGTGGACCTCAGCCTGGTAGATACGTACCAAGGATTGTGGGGACGTAAACTATAAACGAAATGCATTTTCCCAGAAGCACATAAGGATAAGATAGAAGTTTATCGTTTCAAGAAAGCATAATAAAGCTCGAATTTTTTAAGTCTTTTTAAGCTGCCCAAAATATGTTAATAACGATAATATGTATCCATCCATTTAAATAAAACATGGACAAAAATTAAATAACTGATGAAGACAGTTATGTATAGAATATGGTAAGAAATTATTTATATTCAGGGGTGTTGATTTGATGAGATTCACGTTGCAGCCAACACGATGCAAGATGCAAGGTACACACCCAGGGAAAAAATTAGATGGAAAGAAAAGTGAAAGCAAACTACTCCATTTTAATCGTCGTTTACGACAAGCATTGGGTTACTAGGACGTTCTGAAGTAAAAGCGGAGAAAGCATGGTGTATGTTTAGATACATGCACTTTCTAACAAATTAAAAAATATCAAAATTATGGAACAAGATGCCTGTCAAGTTCGGTTGCAAAGTAAACGTACATTTCACCATTAGACTGAACGCCCAGAAGTTGACATTGATCAGATTAAATGTAATATGTTGAAACGTTTAACAGAAAAACCATACGCATTAATATGACGACATGACGGTTCCAGAGAGACAGGTATGTCTGAAAAACAAGCATTGTATTGTCACAGATGCCAGAAATGCCTCTGTGACCAGAATCAATATTCTGGCGGCTTGTCACTCAGTCTGTGTATGAGTAGCAGTGACCAAGGTCAGATCAGCTTCATCTGCCTCCTGTGAAATCTCATTGATCAGGCATTCTTGATCAGCAGCTATCAGAAAATATTTGATATGGGGAATTGAGGAAATTTGATGTCAAACAACTATTAATCAAATATTTGGGCTCTGGCAGAGGTCTGAAGCTTTCGTTTATCTTCGTTAGCATGTGTATGAGCATACGTGTGCAGCAGTATAAAATGTATTTAGACATGATAAAGCGTGGGAAAGATCATGATACATAAACAAGAAGTGTTCGTGCAAGCTTTGTGGTGATGTGCAGATGTGATACATGTCACTATGTTGATGTTCTATACCCATAGCAAATAACATGCAAGATTAATTAAGAACATATTCATTAGCTATAGGCTTCCTCATAATTATAACTTCAATGGACATGTAACCAGCATGTAGAAAAGGTACACCACACTTTCGGGCATTATATAATGATACTGTCAAATGTCATACTAAGACTAGTTGATCAAATACGATGCTTACTCCGAGATGGAGAAGTTAATGTAATTGTAAGCAGAATTTAGAAGAAAATGCATAAAGCTTCCAAATATTAAATGTCATTGTCTAGTGTCACATTTTGGTTAAGGTTTTGCACTACTTCGATATGGCACTACATTATTGATAAGTACATTTGCAATGCGACATAATGCATGACAAATCGGTGTCTAGAAGTCTGTATATATTCTGAAGTGTATATTTATGAATAAAAGCAAGTCTTAAGTCAAAAAAATACACATTTAATTGAACTGAAGCTACAAATAAACGTTAATAGCTGTGTATGATAGATACTAAAGGAGAACAACATTGGCGGAGAGAGGTCAAATGACACACCCAGTGTCTGTACCTCTCTATCTCTCCTCATCGGCAGAAAATCTGCTGATTTGATTCATATATTGACGAAAAGCAATATGTTTACTGTTTAAATAATGCAATAAAACAGCAGATATCAATATCCTGTTTGGGGGTACAGCCACATTTTGCGTTCAGTTGCCAGCTTCGTGCTCTGCAAGAGACATGTCAGTGCTACGTGAAATGTTTTCCAGCAATTGTTTGGAACTTCTTTCCTCAGAGTTTGTTGATAAAAATATAATTCGGAAGCAAAACCTACCTAGGTAAAGGCGTGTTTGACATAATTAATAATGTGTACACTTATATTGCGCCTGATCAAAGTGCTCAACATTACTACCTTAGTCATTGGAACACTTCACCATCCACAACATTTGTCAACTCCAAGGAAAGTTTACAACGCAAGCTGTCAGTTAGGTGCTAGAAGGTTAACTGTCACATTGCCATCACTTTCTGACCAGATAGCCAATTTCCGCTGGGTAGACTGAGACAATTTACGGGGAGAGCCACTTGCACAAGGTGGCACCACTGGCATTGCCAGGGGATCAGTGGCAGGAGCGAACCCTTGAAGGCCTGGACGTTTTCCAACGCTAGCCGATCACCCATCCGGGCTCGACGTTGCTTAACGTTGCAAGCTCTTGACCTCCGGGCGTTGCATGGGGCCAACTCACCTCAGATAGTACTCGTAATACTATTCTAAATATATTAAGTGTATCTTCATTCATACAGCTATTATTTTGTCTTCTATATTGTGAGATATTTTCAGATTCACGAGCAGGCCCAAAACATGAAATTGGTGTCAAGTGTACTAGAAAAAGAAACCTTTGACACACCACTAAGCATGTACTAGCATGCGGCACTGGCTGTATTGTCATAACGTTATTGTCCACTTTTTGAATGTAAGAAACATACTTTATCACATTTTAATTAAAAGCTAGTTTAGCAAAGGTGGCCCAAATGACTTTCCAGTATACTTGTTATACAACGTTTGGATGTTTTCCAATCGGAAAAGAAATCATAATCCATAATATCACGATTATTGACAGATTCTCAGAAACGTATATAGACGACAGCTAGACCAACAAATCATCCATGATATCATGATACAAGGTAGCAAAATGGTTTAAACATGAAACAGAAACAAAACAACCGTGAGACAGTCCATCGTCAATAAACCATGTAAATACCCAGACAAAACCACTGAATCAATATATTGAAGAAACAAAAAAGGTAAACGCTTACTGAAGAACTTGTGGAGTATTGACGGTCCTCATATTGTCAGCTCTATATCTCCCGTTTGCACTCAAGAATGTATATATGTTCTTTGTAAGTGAGGATCCCGACACTTAATACACCACAGCTCATATGATAACCTCTTGATGCTAATCTGCCTGGTAGCCTATCTTTAATTTCGCTAACATTTCAATCTGTGTTTCCAGCTTAACATGCGACTTCATCAGAAAACCGAGTAACAATAGACATTGATTGAAGAGCCCGTTTCTCATTCTGCCTTACACCACTCATTGCCTCATGCACCGTGTGTTTTGGTAGACCAGTTTTCTTCTAGAAGTTCTGAAACCAGGCGAATTAGAGCGTAGAGGCCGATTACGTGAATGGAAAACGTCTTTAAAAGAGGTCACCCTTACGAGGTCCCTGGTTTATAAGCTTCAAAGTTCGTGCTGTTTCTGCACCATTCATTTGTAAATATTGCTGCGCTGTTTGGCATGTTAACTGTTCCCTACCGTACACAGATACCTCACAGGTTTGTGCTTACATAGACACCACAACTACCTATTCATATATTCTAAAGCAAAGCTCACACGTGACTCACTTGATTTCAATTACACCCCAAACTTATTAGTTTGGGAATTACTTGAGACTCAAAACACAACAATAAAAACGCAACTCATACCAAAAAGATAACGTAGACAGTCATTAAAATTTCAAAATGATAATTTCAAAATGATGAAATAGCCTGAGACCTACATTATTTCATTAGCTTTCACTACTCTACTACCTAACTCAATAGTCCCCAAATGTTTTAGACGCCTGCATGGAATCTTTGATGTGTCATCGACACGCAGGCAAGTATTTACATTAACAATTCATTTTCCATGTGCACTCGTGAAACCTGCGTCCCAAATACAGCAGTGAGGGAACTGCATTTTAAGCCCTGCGAAACTCTACATTACTGTAGTCCCATCGACTCACTGTTTGTACCCCTTATGTAACCTGTCTGATTTGTGATGCAAATGACACAACGTGTTATATACGAATACATAACAATCCAACTAACTTTAATTGTCTCATTAATATACAAGGCTCTTAAATCGTTCACCACGAGAGAATTACGTGACTGGGCAGTTGAGGAAGCTACATCTTATAAACATTAGTGACAGATTGCTATGAAAAATAAGTTTAACAAATAATTTAAAAATATCATTTTCAACTACGCAGAACTTTAACAATCCAACTTACGATGTCTTGCTTCATTTCAATGCAAAGCTCTTAACTCGCATGCTGTGTAACACGTAAATGACTCATGTTAAGACTGTCCAACAGTTAGTATAACCAATTAGATTACAAGATCTGGTGGCTTAGTTTAGATGGTATGAATAAATGTACCAGTACTGACTGTTTTACTCCGTTGCTGGTGAATACGTTCTACGATGATGCAGTTTGCTTAATCATAACAGCATACCGTCTCCAAGACAATGGCACAGAATCAGCGCTTGTAAATATCAACACGTGGTCTGTCCTCGCTATTCTAGTTTTCTGAAATGTCAATCACTTACGTTACGCTGCGTATTTGTCTGCGGTTCCTAGAATTGATAAAATAGATAGGGAGATTTAGACAGGAGACGGGGGGAAGAGAGAGGGCAACTAGAACGCGATACACTAAAGAGAGAGTTGTTGCACTTGTGACAGTTAGCAATTGGATTATATATACGAGGTTATGACATTCACCACCCCCATATCATCCATTCTATGGTTATAGGGAAAACATGGACACAGGTGAAAAAAGTGATGTTGGGTGTTGGCTATAAGCCTGTTTTCAGGAAATATATTCAACAAAGGCCGTATTTTATTTGGATCTCAATGTTTCACGCCATTAAATAGTTCATAACAGAACCTAGAATTGAAGATGATGGCACACATCGGAAGTTGATTGCAATATTATCTTGTGCACTGTAAGACAAGGGATCGTACAGCTTGATTCATGCGTCATAAAATTCTGCTGAGTCACTCACAAAAACAACATAACAATCAAAAGGACTTCTACCATTCCGGCGAGACGATGCCAATAATGATAATAACAATGAAGATAGTAATATTTGTTAATATTTGTACACACGCTATAATATTAAATACAATGCAACTTATTATGTAAAACCATTACTTTTATTAACGTGAAAAAAGGACGATGATGGTGACGGTCTCGATGATGATTGGACAAGAATATATTGTCTTTTATATCTTAGTAAAAATTGCACATTAAAGTGGAGTGTCATCAATCTTGTGACCTATATATGGGCGCCAAATGTTGCTGTCAGACATATTTGAATTGACAAGACTTATAGCAATATTCAAGGACAGTGACAAGTGGGTGAGCGTGCAATGCTTAAAATAATCAATTGTCTTTTTAGGGCTGCCATGCCGGTCATAACATGAAATAAACATTGACATATGTCAGCCAGCAATCTCCTCCGGAGACTACACGTGCATTCCATAAAAAACTAAGAAAACATATTGCTGACAATTTAAAGGTTACGAACAAGACTCAGTATTATATTATAACTCTGGGCATTAATGTAGAGAGATTCTGTTTCTGCAAATGAAACGCTGAAACGGGAGTTATAAACACATCAAGGAGCAAATAATTGTATTATAGAAGACCTGTACTTACCAAAGATATGTCACTGTCGTGGTCGTCTGCTACACACGTGGAAACGTGTCTGCTGCGGACACTTTTGTATGAGCCTCCAGACGACAACCTCTCTCTCATGTCCCCATCCGAGTGAGCATCTTTGGTTACTTTCCTGTCCCGTGATTTCGACCGGCTATCTGTACCTAACCGCTTGAAAAACCGAGATATACTTCCCGAGCGATCACTGGCACGCTCAGCAGAATCCGTGGGTCTTCCATGGATGGGCTGATGAAATTTCAAAGCTAATGTATTTTTGACCAAATCCCTCTGCTCGTGAAGTAACTCGGGCCAGAGGTGAATTGGACACACTCCGTGATGATTCTTGATTCTTATTTTAGCTCCGTATTTGATTAGAAAATACACGCAATCCCAATTAAAAAACTCCGAACAACACGCTACATGTAAAGGCGTACATCCGTACCTGTCTTGTACATTGGGCAAAGCTCCATATCTCAATAACAAGTGAAGAGCTTGCGGGCGACCTTCAATCACAGTTGTGTACAGAGGTGGTATAGACAGTAATTCTTCTGGACTATAAATTCGTGCAAAATCGAAGTCTCCTTCGGCAGACGATTCGATGATCTCCGGCAGTTGGTCATGTTGGAGGACTCCTCGCGGCACGTGGATCGTCGTATCGTCCACCACCACCGCCGTAGTATTCTGGTGATGCTGCCACTGGCGATTATGACGTTTCGGACTCACAGACACAAACACACAATCGCGACTGTCATCAGTGGAGAAAGCTCCAATAACGCCACTTCTCTCTTGAGCTTGTGTAGTGTTGTTACCAGCTTCGATCGAGCTGCTGGCTCTACGGCTGGAGCTTAGCAAGTTATGCCCGGGCTCGTTAGGGTCTACCCCATACTTGAGCAGCAGTTTCAGAACATCAATAGAGTTGTGCTGTATGGCGAGATGCAAACAGTGGCGAAACACTGGGGGAACGTCGCTGATGTCCGTATTGAAACTCTCACGGCGGTCAAGATTATCAATAAGAGTTTGACTTTTCCGCAATAAAATCTCCACGTCTTGACTCAAGTGACTTGTACGTCTGCTTCGGGAATCACAGCTTGATCTGTCTAAGATTCCGCCATGAAGACTTATAGGAAATTTGGCATGGTGAAGTTGAAGGATCTTTTTAATGTTAAATGTATCGTTTTCTTTAAGCGCTTTTTCCAGTTGTTCACTCTCTGTTGAGAGATCGAATATGGACGAAGCGGAACTACTGGGTCTTCTAGGTACGCCACCGGAAGTTCCGGCGAAAGGACTGGGCACACAGAGACTGGTTGGGCTGGAGACTTGGTGTTGGACGGGGGCAAAATCTGGAGCAGGAACGGAGAGGAAATCATGACGAAAGCTGGGGGAGGCTGGTTTGTCTTGGCCAGGCACAGAAGAGCTGCTCATCTCACAACCAACTTAGCTCCGGTTCATCTGGAGGGACAATCTGCAGCAGAATATAAACTTGTAAATATTTCTAAAAGTTTAGAAATCAACACCGCAAAACAATTGAAATCTTACGTATACTAATTCCTTTCAGACCATTTCAGCTCAGCTACTAATGCTAATCATCATCATCATCATCATTATCATAATCGACCTATGGAGTTAAACTGTTCACAGCGCTCATTACTCAATCATCATCACCACTCTTCTCCCTGGGGAACATGATGTATCCTAAACCGTGTATAAAGTGTTAAAATATTCCCAGTTGTACGCTGTATCGGTGCACTGAAACCGTGAAGATACTCTTTTGCTCGAGAACAACACCTGTCTCGGGCTTTACGTGTGAACGCATTCAGGACATTCATGAGTAATTCATAGATCAGCATTCCGCATTCCACTACCTGCCTTCATTCTGATAAATGTTCTCCTCTCTTATTCGCTGAAAGATAATTGACACCACAAACATCGACTGGAAACACATTATTAATACATTCCGGCAGCTGAATCTGTCAAATGTTCATCAAAAACATTGATGGCATTTGAGAAACTGAGTCATTTCATAGCTCTCTAGAAATGTTACATTCACTCACAGTTATGCACGTCAAATACACAATACGGTATACTATTTAATGATGTGTAAGTGTTTTTTATTTAATGTGGCTGTCGGTAGTCTGTCAGCCACATCACCACGATATCATCTACATCACGTCTGTGTCAAAGATCAATCTCATGGCTGAACGAGAGAAACCAACGTGGGAATAAAACCCTTAACGGCATGTTACTGGACCGACACGCTAACCACTGAGTCTCACACGCTCCACATGTAAAGACGAGGTCAAGACGGAATTGATCAGATTTACAAACGCAGTGGAATTCAAACGAACTGTCATCCTTGAATTGATAGTTCCAGGAAAAAAGGTTTAAACAATTATCTCCTCGTTGCCTTTTCCGATTCCGAATATGGCAGCAAAACCCCATGTGTTTGCGCAATGTTTTCAAGCATATGTAATTTTACACCTGCATATTAAACATACGTGCGCATTCATTAAGCAAGGTGTGTGATGTAGGGAATTACTGCTGCCTAAAGTGTGTATCGGTATTCTGACTCGGATGTCAAGATAAAGAGCATCCTTAGTCGTCGACTGAAAAGATGATATGATCATAGTTTTGCCTTTCGATATGATAACCTATATGAAAAAAGAGGCAACGTAGAAAATGTTTGAAAGACAATAACTTGAGTTGAGTTCAGATGATGTTTACGTTACAAGGGCAATCTTTCACCCATAACGCAACGTGATGTGCAAGCTGCACGCCGGGGGGAAAAGAGATTGATAGAAAAATAAAAATTGACAGAAATCACCATTAGAAAAAGATTGAAAAAAAAGAAAAGGGTCCTGGGCCCTCTGTCTTAGCGACTCTGTTAATTTGAAAATTAACGTGTTAAACTTTTGTTCATATTTCTAACCGATCAATGGATCATTTTAGGACATGTACAGCAGCTTGAAATGTGTTTGTCAATCGGAATAATGGTTAAAACTCAGTTTCAAAAGATTGCTTTGTAAAACAGGGCCCTGGATCCTATTCTTTCTAAGTAGCAAAACAACGTAACCCCTTCCCCTCAAGCCCCCACCCCCGAAAGTCTTACGGAGCGAAGGTTAATAAGATAAAATGATGCAAACGAAAAGGATTTGTACAACGGTTTCCGAATGAATTAAATCGTTCTGTGGAAATTGCAAGAAGCAGAAGAAATGCATACGTCTGTATGTATAGAAACCAGGCCTCCGCAAGGCAATTGCACACCATGAAAAAACGCATGTGTAAAATCCTTGTAAGGTGCAGATTCAGGTGGAAATAACAACCTCCGCAGAGGTCGGAAGCTGAGATAAGTTTCAAACGGAGTGTCTTCGTCTTCGATCTACGGCTCGGTCGTTATTTCACTTTCATCGCGTTGAGATGATATTTTTACTCACACGTGTATGCATTTTACTTTCGTAGGTAAAAGACACCAACAACATCGCAGTAGTCTGATATGAGTCCTTGAAGGACAATTCTTCTTTAGCTTGAAATACACTGAAAACTGGCGAATTTCTAACTTTGATAAATCAGAAATCAATAATGGGTCTTGAAGGAATGGGAAGATTATTTATCACACTTCAAACAGGTTTCTATTACTTTAAACAAGTTAGTTCTTCGTTTACGTTTTTCCTTTTCCGGAAATCACATACATTGACACGCAAGGCGGAAGGTGAACAATGTCACTGATTTAGAAAGAAGAACTGTAATCGAAACGATAGCTCAAATAAAATGCCTTTATCAGTGTTGATTGTTTCTCGATAACCGCCCAGTGACCATTGTTGATTCACCTAATCACATCAAAGTAAGCCTGGTCTGGTGCAGCAAGTCCTACGGTGTTACGAGACTGGTGATAGACTCTGTGGGTCATACATCCAAGCGGCTGACAGGAACAATACATCCCCGGGGACACCGACGTGAAAGACGGGCAATTCTGGGACTTGCACTAATCTGCTTTGACTCTAATATCAATAAAAGCCAAAGCCGTAAGCTGTCACGGGCCCATGACCGATCTTCCGGGTTTTCCTTGCCAGGGTGCAAAACAATGCAACGTAAATCGGACAATATGTAAAACTGTTTTCTGCTCTGGTGATACTTCTTCTCGTACGCATTTTGATATCTGTGCGTCTGGGTTAAATCAAATAGACGCATACGAACGATCAACACGCTGCATTAATGTCTGTATATGTTTTGAACTGTCAGGAACAACCTGTCCCGTGACCAATTATCTCGTTATAAATAATATCACTGTCATATTGCTTATTTATGATGTTTGTGATTATGACCGAGATTGTTCACGAATCAGGCTACTGTGAGGAAAACGTACACCAGTGTAATTCAACAGGCGGATTTAGACAGAGACGGAGCCGGTGTGTGCCACCCTACCCCTAAAATATTGTGGGCATACTAAGAATTGCTCAATTTTGGTATATGTGCCGTGAAATTTCAAAGAATCTATCCAGTAAGTGGGGAAATGAGACAGAACGTGCCAAATACTACACACATTGATCTCGAAAACTGTAAGAGTATAACTCTCTGAACCTCATTAGAAGTTACCCCTTGACTTAACCGTCACGCCCCCTAACCCCAAATCTTGTATTCG
Source organism: Diodora aspera (assembly GCA_031471655.1). NCBI lineage: Eukaryota > Metazoa > Mollusca > Gastropoda > Lepetellida > Fissurellidae > Diodora > Diodora aspera. The sequence continues at coordinate 20,466 of JAUELE010233328.1, forward strand.
CCCCTGAATGATTATATTATTCACTTCGGAAATCCTAAAACTTTACATCCACTTTGACAGCCCCGAAATCGCATCTGGCACACCTTAGGTCGCCAGCAGCCAGAATCCATTTTGACAAATTTAATATACTGCCGGGCAAAAGAAACGATACCAAATGATTTTAGTTATTTTCCTTTACGTCTTTCTGTCATAGCTGATCA
>JAUELE010233329.1:0-11905 GCA_031471655.1 Diodora aspera
ACGAAACGGTCACAATTAGACGAAACGGGGAAATATATTTGGTCCAAACGGTGACACTTTTTGGATACAACGGTGACAACAAATATCCATCGATCATTACACTGAATTGTCCGTATATTTTCGCCAAGTTTGGCGTGTCACCGTGTTGGCATGTCACCGTTTTAGCTAATACCCGTAAAAAGATGGAGTCACAAAACAGAGACGCGCGCCAATGCAGTTCCGGTGTTCTGTTTCCTTTGATAAAAGATATCTAATCATCCATGAGAAGTCTTCCAATGTCAGGTTTACATTCGCCGAAGATTCTTTGTTACAATTAGAGCGAATTAAACGTATTTTAGGTTTATGACCGATTCTCCAGATGCAACTTTGATTATGTCTCTTTATTTATCAAATGAAGGTCCGTGTGTTAAAATAGATCACGAACTTAAGCAAACAATGTTCAAGTTTCTGAAGTTGAAAATGAAAGAAGTCATCATATTTACTTGACTAAATTACACAATATTGCAAAAGTTCACCACTTGTAAAACAGGTTCGGGTTAAAGAAATGTTATTATAAGGTCGTTGACGTAGCCTGTTTATAATTAATCAGTTTCGCTAAGGATTCATTTGTTAAGCTTGCTGAGGTTTGGTCTACCTTAGGCCATTTAAAGAAAATATCTTGTTCCCCATCTATCACTTTGTTCTAAATTTACTGGGGAGGCCGGGAGGAATATTTTTATATTCTATCTTTTATTTGAGGGGTTATACATGTATATCGAAAATTGTCATTCAGCGAGGTACTTTCTGCTATGTTGAAGCCTAACCATGGTTTATATTAGAGTCTTGGAACATATTAGTATCTGACACTATGTTAAAAGACATGGCTGGCTTGTTTAAAAGTGAGTTTGATACACTAAAACGAAATAAGATTAAATCCTTACAGTGCTTAAAACAATAAAAATAAAGGATTGTAGTGGCGGCAGATATTTTGGGGGCGGGCGGGTGATGAGAAACCATGTCATTGTCTTTAAGTGCTCTTATATACTGATCAAAGAGAAACGATACAAAGAGAATCTGATGCCAACTCTTTCCAAGGGTTTCTATTGTCATAGAGCGTCATTAAGTTTATAGCATGTTAAACCAGCATTTGCACTGGCACATAGACAAGTACATATATCTTGCATTATGCTTGTTTTTCTTCAGTTGTTTCGCCCGGTCTTCGTTTCATTTGGACAGTATATATACTAGTATATATATAGAGAGAGTTGTTTAATGAGAAGTATAATCTAATCAGCTTATAGTCTGCTTGTTGTGAACCGATAGATTGTTTTAGAACCAAGGATGTAGAAAAGCTAGAATGGCCAGCTGAACGACGAGAAACAAAGCGAAAACATATGTAAATGTAATCAACAGAGACTCTCTATAAATGGTAATGCGTATAAAAGAAAAGATTAACTTCACGCTTTAACAGAGAATCTCATGTAAAATGCACTATTAGCCACCTGTCTCTACTCCTTTTCTTGTCCGTGATCCGAGAATTGAATTAAATTTAGGACACTGCTTCTTCTTATAGCGTTCAAGATTGACTTCTCGCCTGAACTCTTTCTTACAGTTTCGCTCAAATCCTAGCTTGAGATCAATACTGAAACAGTAAGACTATTTGTCTTAGAACTGAAATCCTTAAGTCAAATTACATGGGGTCTTCTGTCATGATGTGCATGCAACTGTTATGCTTAACGAACGAAAATACAAAACTGACCTGGGATGGAAAGTAGAATTCTACCTTATAGTTTCGTTTCAAAAACTGATCGCAGCTAGTGATTGATGTCGTAAAGTAAGAACGTTTAGAACTTGTGACATTTGGTCACAGGTTGCAGTCTTAAAGCATACCTCGTTGGATACATATCGTTGGGCAGTGACAACGCGAAACGAATAACCGATTCGGGTTTTAACAATATGTACAAGAGTTATCCTTTAAGACCCCAATTTGTGTCCAAATGTAAACAGAAATATCGAAGAATATTGAAGAAGTTAAGCAATAAGAATTTAATTAAGTACATTGTCTCACTAAGATGTATATTCAAAGAGTTTGTTTTACGAAGAAAACTTGTGAATTAAATGAAGATGGTATCATCCCGTATGTTCGTAACACCACGGTTTATCTCATTTCGAAAAACCAGCTTTATACTGAAGCTCATTCTACGAGGATCTCCTCTTCATTTCCTTATCGCATTAAGGACATTTTCTCTACAACGCACCTCAATTTCAGATGACCTTTTGTGCTACGATCATCGTATCCTAAAGCAATGAAACTTCTGCACGATGACTGGAAGGCATTAACGTTGTAAGTCGTATTCAGTAACTTTGAGCGAACCCACAATGCGAAATTATTTTTATAAACAAGGAGGAAAGACTGAAGTAAAGAGGTCGGGCTCGGGAACTAGAGAGGTTCCTCGCTGTCTTCAGTACTTGATCATTTAGGTAGGCTGAGTCAGAATTATGGCTCAGTTCTGACTCCACGTAGAGTATACAGGGTGCTAGGCTCTAGAAATAACTAGGCAGAGAAGTAACAGCAACATGACTGACAGCAACTACAGATCCCCTATTTCTGAGAGACAGAGAGAGAGAACGAAAGAGTTTATCGGCATGTTTTCCCACGGTTTTGGCTGGAAGAGAGAGAGAGAGAGTGAGCAAGAGAGAGAGAGAGAGAGAGAGAGAGAGAGAGAGAGAGAGAGAGAGATCCAGTATCCAGCCGTGCAAATCTTTCGTCAGTTGAGCAAACTTTGCATCAAGAATGGAATAGGTTGCCTCAACGTCAAGTTCAACATCCATGGCCCTGTTTCACAAAACGATCTTAGTTAAGATCAATCTTAGCAATTAGGGTAACACAATCTAGGAGTGATTTAGGACATGTAGTACAGCTTGAAGTGGCTTTGTCAACTGGAATTATGGCTAAAACTCGGTTTAAAAAGTTAATCTTAAGAGTTTACGATCAACTTAGCGCTAAGATTGCTTTGTGCAACACGGCCCAGTCCATGAAGAAGATCTTAAGAAGCTTCAAGAAGTCATCATGGTCCGAGGTGCTTACATCGAACACTGACGCGTTCTTCTTTCCTCAAATTTGTAATGGATTATTCGTTCTGTCAATCTTAAAGAAAACCTTTGTGACCATTATTTTCAAGGTATCAGTTCATGTCATTTTACACGATTTTCTCTTTGTCATAAAGATATTGAAAGGATCGTTCATACTTAATGTCTTGTCGTTCTTACCTCCAATATCATCTTGGAAGAAATATTGGCAATCCACAATGTCTGGAGTTGTTAAATTTGACCTGAACATGACCATCTTGAAACTATAGGCTGTTGCGATACCTTTTATCTTGTATATGTTTTCGAGATGAAAATAATCACTGTCGCATTACATGCAATTGATAATTCTAGCCTTAAAAGGAAGATTTGAAAAATGAAAACATAAGCATTATTTGTATGTTATTTAGAGAGTGATTTGCTCCTTACGATGTTCAATTAAAATTCCCATCGTCGCCTGAAATGACATTTTATTGCAAACAAAATCTGAACTACAACTGTTAGTGTCTAAGATAACACAGTGCAATAGTGTCTAAGATAACACCGGGACTAGAGCGTTGCAAGCTGTTTATCATGAGCAACTATACATTGTCATTATCACTGACCATACATATGATCAGTTCATATGGTCTTTGTTGACATTATAATTGTGTTTCTATAGCAAGCTATGTTTGGTATTGACATTCAACTTCAAAGTTTTAAAAGGTATATAATTTACGATTAGTGTCAACGTATCATTAAAATATAACTATTGGATTTAGTTCATATTTCAAGTGTCAAAACCATTTATTGGATTAACTTCTATATGACATTTACGAATTGCACATTGAACAGTAATAGAATACTGTCAGACTTGCTTTAGTGTATCTGTTTATTATCGTATTGCGACGATCGATGCAAAAAGAAGAAAAATAAACAGTTAGACTCCATGTAATGTGAAACAAAGCATGGTTATTTCAGTCCAGTCAGGTGTTCTTCTATGAATGTCAGAAAATGAATCAAGTTTTAATATCACTTTTAAATAACACTATTAACAGATTTCACCTTGCATCGTGATATGTTAAAGCGTTTACAGTTTTTGGAATGCACGATGTCAAAAATTGGAAAAGCTTAAACGTTATTCAGAAGTGGAATTAATTAAATATCTGCTGATAGTAAAAGTGATACTTAAATGTGTTCCCAATGTTACTCAGTGTGAGGCAAGCTGAGCTAACTTAATGTTTTCCTTTGTTAAGGCAATAATGCAAAATGTCAAATGGCAACATGTGCATGATGCACACGATGCATGTTATAGAAGACAAATCGTAAACAGATCAGTAAAGAGACCAGTTGATGTTCAATAGCTTTATTTTGCTACAAGTACCGTAAATCCTTCGGAAGGCTTTTTGGCCAGGCTTTCTTTATTTAAGGCAGGCGTTTATTTTACAATGAGGTGTTTAATACACGTTTTGGGTGTCTAAACTTACCGTATAAAATTATCTTAGTCATGACCAGTTTCTCTTTTTACCCGGGGTTTTATCAAGGCAGGCATTTTTTTTTGTTTCGAGAGGCGTTTATTCAAGGTAAGGTTTTTTCGTTTCGAGAGGCTTGTTGGCCGGGCGTTTATTCAAGGCAGGCGTGTATTTCGTTTTGAGAGGCTTGTTGGCCGGGCGTTTATCTAAGGATTTACGGTATAGGTTTACTTTTTAAGAATAGAACATTTTTCAAATTCCAGTTTCACTTTACGCTAACGCTAAGAAAACTAATATTATCAGTAACAAGGTCTTGATGAAACCTGCTAATATACAATCTTATTTTTTTTGGACATGTTTCGCGTTCAATACCTAACTGCCTCTTTCTGCTAAGAACCAAATATGCAAATGCATGTATGTGCATGTAGTGCATTCCTAACTAACATTAACCCAAATATACTGCTACATGTATGTCTATCTGCACGCTAGTGTTCACCATGAGAAAATGAACATGTGTTATATCTGAAGTATTTCCTCTAAGTAATTGTTTGAAGCTTGGTTTTTGTACATATGTTGTACTTTTGACCTTAAGACTTTAAATACAGAATAAATCTATCTATCATTTGGTCAGGTTTGTGAATCTCTGAAATGATCGACCCAATCCTCGTGAGATTTCAGACTTATTCTTGAAAGTCAGACTTAGTAAGTGTTTTCAGTTCTTCAACCTGCCAGAGTTTATTTCAGTCCGCCACGACTTTTCCATCTGAACAGTGGCCAAAATAGTTCCATCTTTGCAATTACCTTGGGCATGCTACCTCTACTACTGCGGTAGACGTATTTGACATGTTCGTAAAAGACGAAGTGGTACTCCTAATTGAACGTGTTTGGAGGTAATGAAGTCATTTCGTCTTCCAATGTTTCTTTTATACTACACAAAGAGGTAAATGCGCCTTTTGTTTGACTTTTCGTTAGTTGTGTAAGATGGTATATGTCTTTATCTCAGACATCAACGCGTCAACTTTCAGTGCTCTACTAAAACTAAATGTTAACTTACTTTTTATGAGTGGAAATAATCTGTATGTCTTTAATAGTTAAAACGTCTACTCTTAGTATATGCATGTGTGCTATTTTAAGAAAAGCAGGTTTTCTTTTTTGTAAACGTTTCAGAAAAACTTAAAGAACACTGACGGATTGCCGGTGAAGCAGACAACTCTACAGGACAGTAATTAACTTTTTATCGATTATTTGCTCTTTTTCTAGCATCTTCAAACCTCTAGTTACCAACCTCGTGTGGATTTTTTTCTGTGAAAGCCTTAAGAGGATCTACGACCAAAAAAATAAATTGAGTTATCTCCCCTTTCCTCAGAGAGCCCTATGTGGTAATTAATCGACACAGCTCCAGGTATTTACTTTTCATTTCCTTGCTACTGTTCCAGTCTTTGTTTGTTGGTTGTCCCATATGTTTGTATCAATGTCCTTTTCCAAGCACAATGTTTTATCTATCTGAATCGTTTTTCGGCTCCTTTTGTAAAAATGCCTGCGTTGGAAAAGAATACCCGCCGAAAAATAATAAACAGGGTCTTGAATGTGTGGTGAAGTGTAAACTGTCTCTATATCTTCAGTTCACTGAGTGTTATTTTTCCAATCAGAGGTGACAGCAATAAACTTAAATAATCCTATAACGTATACTTTCTGGCACTGAACAAATACTATGGTGCAAGGAATATTCCATATGTTTCGGATTCGTGCAGAATATCGACAGAACTGATGTTAAAGGGAAAACCAAGTACACAAATGGGTTTCACGATAAACACGGAGGTATTGGTTTTGCCGACAGTTGACCGAGTTAATGGGACAAAGTATACTTTACTTGCACTGTAGGCAGACGCGTGTTGCATATTGCATAAAAACTACGTATTTGCCAACATGTTTATCTATTCTGAATTTGTACCGTATATGCTTTCGCTGTTGATAATCTATTACAAACAGATCTAGAGGTACAAACAAAACTGGTTGCCAGGCGTTCAAAATGATAATCTATTACAAACAGAGATACACACAAAACTGGTTGCCAGGCTTTCAAGATGATAATCTATTACAAACAGAGGTACAAACAAAACTAGTTGCGAGGCTTTCAAGATGATAATCTATTTCAAACAGAGGTACACACAAATCTGGTTGCCAGGCTTTCAAGATGATAATCTATTACAAACAGAGGTACACACAAATCTGGTTGCCAGGCTTTCAAGATGATAATCTATTACACACAGAGGTACAAACAAGACTGGTTGCCAGGCTTTCAAGATGATGATCTATTACAAACAGAGGTACATGTACAACCAAATCTGGTTGCCAGGCTTTCAAGATTATAATCTATTACAAACAGAGGTACAACCAAATCTGGTTGCCAGGCTTTCAAGATTATAATCTATTATAAACAGAGGTACACGCAGATCTGGTTACCAGGCTTTCAAGATGATAATCTGTTACAAACAGAGGTACAACCAAATCTGGTTGCCAGGCTTTCAAGATTATAATCTATTATAAACAGAGGTACAAACAAATGTGGTTGCCAGGCTTTCAATAACTGAATAAAGCCTTATACAGGCAAGTCGCAACTATGGTAGAAACCCTATGTTTTAAGGAGTAAATGAATGCAATGAAGTATTAGAACGTCGCCTTGTGCTTATGTTTGCCTGTATACGATTTATGTCCAGATTACGCTAGACCACTCTTTCTGACTGAATATGTCTTTGTTTTACCTCACGATGTTTTCATGTGCAAATCTGCCAGATAAATATCACCGAACTGGAGTCATGTTCATGCATATTTATTGAATTAACGTTTGAATAAGATAGTTGGCCTTTCTTTGACTAAGTACCCCTGATGAAACTATCGAGAAGAAGAGATTTAAGGACATCCAACAACTTTTTTTCTGATAGAAAAGACCCTTGTCCACGATGAATGTCTGCTGGTATTCAAATACGTGTTTGAGCCATAACCTGCGCTGTGACCTCACCCTGTCTAACGGCAACTCCTAACGAAGCTAGGGATGGCAGGCCATACAGGACTTACACTGTATTCTGACTTCGTTCGTTTTTCGTCACATCTGTTTTAACTCTCTTAATATGAGTCTATTCACCCACTCCACCCCCGCACACTGCTCACAATCTACGTGGTAGGTGAACCATAGTCCAGCAGAGCGTTTAGTAAGGTTGCATGAATTGCACGTGCGTGGGCCAAATAAATGATGTCGTCTGAGCACCCCGATCCTCTTACCGGACGACATTACCACTTCTGCGCAGGCTCAGCTTTCATTTGGATACCATTAACAGCACATATTTACACAATATCTATGCATGATTAATTGCATTAGTTCTTAAACTTGGATACGTGGTCAAATTCAATGTTTTCTTCTCGCAAAATAACTTTGGGATCGATAAATATACTTAAAAATATGTACATACCATCATTGATGCATAAAACATACAGCATGTTTAATGTTATTGCCTACTCTCTAATACAAATAAAATATTAAATCACTCCCCTGTGTTTTATTCTTTAAAAGTGTTTGCAAACTGTCTGAGCAATCATGTTGAGTACATCACTTAGCTTTGTTCTACTTTACATTGGTACTTGTGAATACTATCCATGTAAATATCTTTAACAGCCTGTCATGCACACGACAAGTGATTGCGGATAATCTGCAACGACGTAAACAATTTACCAATGGGCTCAACAATTTTCTCGATGATTGCAAGAGTATCGAAACATCAGGTCGTTCCGCATTCGGCATAACCTAATTGACATGTCACTATTTTTATTGCAACAGTTCATTTGTTCTCCCTGGGATTTGGTTCCTCCTATCCTGGATCACGGTCTCAATTTCCTTATGTATTTGGGTTCCCCCCGGAACTTTTTGCTCACGGAACCAAACATCCCTTACATTTTGTCCTACACTTTCAATGGATAGAGTGACTTGCACGTGCATGTCATGAACATACATGCATATTAAGTTACAGGTTGACATATTTGAATAAAAAGGTGTAAATTGTAACAAAAACTATCGGACATTAAAGAAGGTAATTTAATGTCATTCCTACGGCCTGATAGGTTTGTCCATGCTGTTAAGAAAGGTTGTAAACATTCAATTGTTTATATTTTAAGCAAAATTGAAAATTTTACAACTTTGAAAAAATAGTGTAAAAAATAGCTTGACCCTTCATTAAAGACGCTGAGTATATACCCCACATGAGAGCTTTTCGGCTTGTCGAGGCGTGTCGTTAGCACAAACTCAGCGAATCATGTTAATACACAAACGTTTGTAAATGGGCCGGACGAGCTGAGTGCAAATCAAGTACGCCCTTGATTCCGACTCGCTGAGGGTGCACTTGATTCCGACCCCGTATAAGCGTACCAAATCAAGTGGGGCCGCAGTTCAGTGTCATCAAGGAAGTAACTGCCCGCTTGTCCACTGATTGTTTAAAGATCCCAAACATGTGAGTGAAAATTGGTATTCACATAAGTGATTTGTTTGCCAGAAATTAGAAGATAATTGGATAAAAGGCCGTTGAACTGTGGTATTGATCGTCTTGACGTGTCGTACAAAGGCGCCGCTCACTCTCAATGGTGATGAGTCAAACCACTGGGGGTAGGGTCGCCTTTCCAAAAATATATCATAGTGTGGTATAATAATATAGAAGAGTGAACACTGATATAATTGGAAACCGGACAATGCCCACTTACTTCACTGCCGTGTACACACAGGTGACGGAATGATTTCAGTCAAGACCTAGCTTATAAACAACGTTAAATGTCTTTGTGAACTCTTTGTGTTACATCCATGCTTAGGCCTAACTGACGAAGCCTTTGAAGCAATTATACAATCAGGCACCACGTTCTGCACATGCGTTTATACCCGGTGACGTCACTTCCGTTGACGTCACTTCCGGTAAGACTTCCGGTCAATGACGTAACTGACCATGTTTTGTAAGGTGTCATGCATGCCGTGCGCGGGAATCAAACCCGAGTCTTCTGGATGGGAATCCGAGACGCTACCGCTTCGGCCACGCAGCTACTGCAGGTGTTGAAGACAATTAATTTAACTAGTCATTTACACAAAATGTTACGAAAATAAACAAAAGCAAACCCTAATCCCTTACCCTAACCCTAAAGAAGATAGTTAAAAGGGGTGCCTAACCCTAAAGAAGATAGTAAAAGACAGCTCAAAGTCGCTCAGCCGATAATTAAAGTCAGCCCCCGTTAATCCGACACCCATTAATCCGACACATATTTTGGGGAACAATTTCTATTTTTGTACATGAATTTACCTCGTTAATCCAACATTCTCATTAATCCGACAGTTTTGCCTGCAACCGCGAGTGTCGGATTAACGAGGGCTGACTGTAGTTGGGTTTCTATTTATAGCACGCGTAGGGCCGACTCGCGCCCGGTAAAATGCATTCTAGCCATAACAATAATAATAACAATTAATAAAAATTACAATAGTATGGTAATAATGTTTTTGTTAATTTGAAAGGGTTGTAAAAGACAAAAGAAAGAAGTGAAAAATATAAAACGGTCAAGTGGGAATCGATCCTATACCCTAAGATAATAAAGGCAGCATAAACCTGAAGTGAAGGCATATGATTGCTTCAATAATAAGCACGTAATTTATGTCCAAAAAGAAAAGAAAAAAATATCTCAATATTCCGTGATTCGAACTTGCACTGTTGAGCTTCTGCCGGGCCACACAAAATGGTAGAGAGTTGTCCCCCTTTCTATACAGCGCGTGGAATTGTGGGAACGACAACTTCCTGGTGCCTGATTCTCAATGTAAGCCCGAGACACAAGCAACAAGCTTGAAACGAGGGAAGGGAGATAACTCCCAGGTCCAAATAAAGCAAAAAATCAAGTAATTTGAAAACTACAATCACTTGAAAGATTGTGTTGAATGTTATTAATTTTAAGAAATAGGAGTGTTTGGTGAGATCGTGGATACACCGGAGACAAGAGAAAGGATAATTTTGAAACCGTCATTACCATGCTTCAATCACATGATAACATCACATATTGTGATTGGTTGATTGCAACCTACTGTTTAGCTTGTGTTTCGCTGGGTACCACAGACAGATGCCGAAACCAATAGACAATAAATGCTAAACAAACATGCTTGTTTCGCGAAACGAGTGTTTCTTGTTTTAAACCACCGCACACGGATGCAAAAACGAGAGCTTCACAAAACTGTATTCTGTTTTGCGTTTATTCACATCTGTCTGCGGTAGGCATAAAACTGACGTAACATTTACTGTTCTAAAAGGTAGTTATAGCGTGTAAGCCCTTGTCAAGAGCAGCTCAGTTGTTCTAACATTACTCTTCTTAAAGTATAAATTTATTATATGGTTGGCTCGATTTCTCGTGTCATTTGGATTGGATAAAAATTTATTGTCCGAGTCAGACGATGTCCATGGCATTTCGCAAAATTCATTTTTACAGTGGATCTACTTTCACAAACTTGTGATTTTATTCATAATTGAGATAAAAATAATTTTAGAAAAAGATTGCAAGACAATCTGTGGAGTTAGACCTGTAATTTATAAAATAGATAGCCCAACAGCAGGGCCTGCTTTAGTTTTGGAGCCACAGGCCCGATTTGAGCTACTTCGTGGGCCTCTAAAAAGGACACAGAAACTAAGTACATGTAAAAAAAAGAGAAAGGGGCCCCAGCACCGGGCCCTTATAAACGAGGGGTCGAACTGGAAGCTTAAAAGGGCTGAAACCCTAACCAAGAGCTGCTCAGTCGTTCGAACAGTCAAAGAAATCACTCCTTCAACGCCGAGAATACAGCCTACTTATTCGCTGTCTGGAAATTTGACCTGCAGTATGGGTGCTCTTTTTAAACATTTATTAAAAATACTTCAAATGAGTTCCCGTCAAAAATACTGGCACACATTGATTCCTGAATCATTTCACTACAAACTTACCTACCTGTTGTATCTTATAGTCAAAGTCTTCACACAGTTATCCTCTCTGAAAGCAGCAAATTTGAAATTATTGGCACAGGAAGCGGACATATTTACCTATTGTACACATGCCAGTAAACTTCAGCGCATGCGTACAATAGAAAAATAGCATGTCTGGAAATAACAAAGACCAGAAAATATGATCACATCACACCTGCACTGAGAGAACTGCACTGGCTCAAAGTTGAATGCCGCATAGCCTTCAAGATTCTACTGTTGACCTTCAAGGCAAAGAACGGTCTGGCTCCTTGCCACATACAGGAGCTACTTCATGACTATGTCCCCAGCTGAAACCTGCGATCTGGTGACCAGTGCCAGCTTATGGTTCCAAGCTCCAGAACAGTCACTTTCGGAGACCGCCGTTTT
>JAUELE010233340.1:0-11905 GCA_031471655.1 Diodora aspera
ATGTATAATTTTCCAAATTTTGCAGGGGAGCGAGCCCATGGCCACCCCCACCCCCCTTTACGCAAATCCTGGATCCGGTCCTGGGGATCCGAGACTATATAGAGTTTATCTATAACGCTCCATATATGACAGAATTCTTTAACTTGCACGGATCCCATGTGCATCCTATTTTCGCTTTTAACAAATATGCCTTTGATAAAACGCAGCATAAACTGAAATGTATTTGTACTGTTTATAGCCGGTGTTGATGTAAGCAATGTTGACATAGGCCTATACATCTGCACGACTTAATTAATTATTTTCAGACAATTGCCTTTTCTAAAACATGCAGGCCTATTTCATAATTTTGCACCAGCCGAATGATCTTGAAAGTGCTGAGGTTTACTTTACAGATCCTGTGTATGTTGGACTGTGCGTGCGTGCTTGACTAAAATAAAAGCGACCCCTGGCCTGTTTACGGTGCAATCTACAAGTCACGTGAGCAAGCTTTGAGCGACATAAACAAAATCTGAGCCTTTCAAGAATGCGATGTGGTACTATTTATAGCGTTCTTTTTTTATCCGTTTGCAACCGTCAACTACAAAATGAATTACATTTTGCCCCCTTTGGCGTGCAACACTGATTCCATTGTGCATAAGAGAAGGTCTCGCACACAATTGCAACGGAGTGATATATTTGGATCGAGCACCATATGCCGACCTCGACATACATTCCATGATGTAAACACCACCATGCTGATTAACATATCAAAGTAAAGGTCAAGGTGGAGGACGTTTAAATATCCAATCAGATCGTTTCTTTTTCAGCGGGAGATACTTTGCTCCAATCATCGTCATGTTTACAGGCTATCGCATTATAGCCTCTCGGCACGCCTTCTTTACCACAACAGTGTTTGCTTCACGAAAGTAACCGGCAAGCGTATGCAGAAGTTAGCGGCTCCGGCGCAGTGTAAATCGCTGTGACAGTCGTTGAAAGTGACTTAGTTTGATACCGTAGTGCTATCTGAAGATGCCCAACCACAAGCATAACCGAAATCATCGTCCGAGAGACGAAGACGCCAACAACAATAACGAAAACGTGGAGGCGAACAACAACAATCATGGCCGCCCGGCTGCAGTAGTAGACAACGCGGCGAGAAGAATGGTCGAGTGTTGCGTCCCTTCTCCGTGCCGTACTCCAGATGAAGCAATTGATGTACGCGACCCAGGAACTGCAGTGAAAGTGTTTTGCAACAATGAGCACTGTCCTTACGGAACATGGATGCACAAGGATTGTTTTGAGGATTTTGAGCAATCCGTGTTGAGCTATTTACGCTCATGTGGAAGAGCACGAAGTTGGAGTGAGAGACAGCGCTTGCAAAATCTGTGGACCAAGAAGGGGTACGATTTGGCTTTCAAGGCATGCGACTGTAAATGTGGAAGAGGTCATCTCCGGAAGGATTTGGATTATTTTCCGAGCGCTCCACAAGTTGACAATGCCAAGAAGCACAAGAAACCCAAGAAGAAGAATGATAAACCAATGCCAGTTGTGAGTACCAACCACAAGAGCTCTCACACTAATTCAAACAACATCCATTTAAACCACACAACCCCAAACAACAGCAGCACCACCAACGTGAGTGCCAACATCAACATTGTCAACAATAACAACAGCACTTCTAGTGCAGGCCAGCCCATTGCTTCAAGTCCTGGCTCCTTGGGGACACTGCGACTACGTACTAACAGCGTGAGCAGCACAGGCAGCAGTCCCCCCAATTCTACGGCATCGGGATCCCCCTTGTCATCCTCTCCAGTTGCGTGCAGCGTCTTGCACAAACAGAACGGTAAACGTTGCGACTACTTCACCGACCCAACTCAGGCTGCAGCTGGGAACATGTTCAAGAAGCGTCAAGATTTTTCGGCTTTCAATATTGTCCCAAAGGTGAGACAAAACCCATACAATATCAAGATGGAAGATGAAGGGCCGTACGGCAATGATGATGTAAGAAGCTTTGTCCTCTCGGCGCTTAGCTCATACAAACTAACGTCAATTCGATGTGTACTGTGCAAAAACAACCTGCCAGTTTTCGACCACTACCCACTTATTGATGGTACATTCTTTCTGTCTCCTCAGTCGTATGAAGAGGGCATGATTCAGGTCATATGGGAGGGCAGAATACAGTTCCTAAACTCGATTTGCGTCTGCTGCATGGAGGGCAAGACCGACGTCAAATGTGCATCCTGTAAACGCAAATGGATCAGTACAACCTTTGTATTGGGTACGATGTATACCTACGACATCTTTGCCGCCATGCCTTGTTGCCAGAAGCGTTTGACCTGCAAGCACTGTCGTCGAGCTGTCGTGGATGTAAAGTCGGGGTTAAACTTCTTCAGTCAGTACAGCCAGATGATTATATGTCCCTACTGCAAGGCCAATGACTACCATTTCATTAGGCCACTGACAGAGACATACATCGTGAAACAGCCTATATGTTAATGACAGTTAGAAGATGCAGAGCTAGTCTTGAGAATCATTCGCTCCATAACATCATCATCGGTAGAGGACTGGTAAAACGGGATCGCAATGACCAAAGTTGTGCTGTCTGCAAAGAATTGTGACATTTGCAGTGCATGCTTTGTGCAGCAGGAACCAAAAGTGCTAAAAAAAAGTTGTTGATGAAACTCAATTTTGCGGAGATCGGTTACTTGACTTGGAAAAAAAATAGTGCTATATTTTGTGCCAGGTAGACACTGTCAACCTGGATTTTGATAATGATTTGTGACTCTTTTTGTGTGTACACTGACCATGGGAAGACTTGAATCGCTTGTGAATTTCTAAAACCCAGCTGAGGATTTTACATGCTTCAACAGCTGTGGGTGATTGACGGAGAGATTGACATGGGGGGGTACATGGACGCCTATTTCCTGCATGGACAGTTGTTTCACCGGACTAATTCAATTTCTTGATGTTAATACCGTTCCAGAAATTCTTCAGTTTGTTGTACTTTGTAATGATGATGTATTGCAACTTTTTGCAATTTGGCCGTTTGTTCATTTTTTTCCATAACATTGACCATTGAGCGTTCTTGTCACGTTTACTCTTCCCCAGTGTTGGGGATTGTCAGGCAGCTATTGCTCACATTCTAGCTTTCATTACTTGATAGAAACTTATTTATGTATTTGCCGTGTAGCACATATTACCTACTTATTCAATAGCTTAGATAAGTGTAAGTACATCAATATTGATAATGGTAAGACTTGTGTGTGTAGCAGCTTGCCCAGGCCTCTGGAGCATTTCAAATGTTAGTTTCCAACCCATGCTTGCAATCTGCACATTGCATGTGTGATGACGCCATACAACCAATGTCACTGATGGGCAGGTCTGCTTTTACCTGGATTACATTGGTATTGTCTCGATATCTGTTCTCAATACAGTAGCTTTATCAGGTGTTACATCATATATGACTTCTGAGTTTGTAATACATTGTGGAGGTGTGTCAGTTGAACAAGATAATGCAACAGATGTCAAAAAGGTGATGGCATCGTGCACAGATATGAAGTTCAGTGACATACTCAAGTTTTGATTACAAATTGAAAGTTTTCATTTGGTTTATAAGATATAAAAGCTGAACTGCCACACCTCTGCAGGTGAATATACTCTGCTGATATTAACAATGTTACGATTACTTTACTTTTATGTGCGTTTGTTTCCTTTCACTGAAATATGAGTATTCTTGATTTGTATTGAGGTGCTGAGAATGCCACGGCCAGTGACATTTGTACCACACCGAATAAACCTCATCTTTCTTTAAATCAATTGTAATGTCTTTTTAATTTGCTTATAGCAAGATTCCCGGTGCTCAGTTATTTATGTATCCTGTATTGGACAATTCACATGGAAGGTGTTTTTGGAGGGGATGAGGTCAGGCAATCTCTCTCTCTGGTAGAGATTCCATATTGTCACCTTAATGAAATAATTGCCTAAGTCATATTTGTTACTTCAGAGAAAAAAAAGGGAAAAACGTTGTATTTGTTTTTACTATACTAAATTTATTGGAAAACTTACATGTTATAACTTGTTGATGCATGACAAATAAGATGATATTGGTGAAATATCTAAATCACGTTTCATAACTCAACAATCTGACAAGGCACTTTGACAAATCCACCATTGTGACTTAGGCAATTATTTCATTAAGGCGACGATATGCTGGTAGATTATATGGACTTGCTGCAGTTCTAAGTATTTTTTAAAAAAAATGATGTTTTAAGTTGTATTTGAGTAGTTGCAATTTAGAACTTGGATGCTTATCTTTACATGCGCCACCCGGAGCGTTACCTATCTATAGAAACAAATGGCACATTCTGTTGATCTCGTTTTGAACTGTCTTCTTTGATGTGCACCTTGGATGTCATGTTATGGCTGAAGAGTTGACCATGAAGTGTAAAACTCGGCACGACATTGTCAGTTGTTAATAACCTCCATCATCACTGGTGAGCTGGAAAAACTTGATGTAGAACAACTACAGTACTGAATTTTGTTCCTTCTTGTATAAATATATTCAAGTAAGCAAACATTTATTGAAGTGAGCTTTGGGTCTCCACAGCACAAATTTCAGCAATCTCCAGATTTGCAATTTTTATAGACCTGCCAAGTCTCTTAAGTCCCACAATTATATGGACTAGCAGAAAGATGCAGTGAAAACTGACAACCCAAGAGGGAACATCAGACAACCACAGGCTCCATTAGTGGCTAGAGCAGAGATGCCAAGCTCAAACCTGTAACTTCCAGGCTCATGGGCATACACACCACCAATTGAGCTAAATCTGAACTGAGATTCTCAGTCGGGCATTTCTGTAAAATACATGTACTGACTGACAGTCTGATAGAAACAATTTTACGTTTTGTCTTCGTAGGTGGATCCAGTGGGTTTCGTGTGTGTGTTGGGGGGGATCTCAACTCCCTCTATGAGCATTTCACAAGAATGTAAGCATTTAATTCTTGTGGTCTTATGTTTGAACTGAAAAACATATTACAACTTCGTTTCTTAATATATGATGATTTTAAAAGACTTTCCCTTTAAACAAATGTGGAGCTGTGACCCCCCAGCAGCTTTCCCACCCCCTCACCCCATCAGCTTCAATCTCTAGGCAGGCCAGACTTGTAATGAGAAAGACCATGTTTCAGCAACTGTCGGGTCGCAAATTGGATACTATATAACAGAGTAGCTAGTTGAATTTCGCTGATATAATTCCGACTGGAGCATTCCACGCACGCCCACTTATGTCAAAATGGAGACGATTATACGAGCGCTTCATTAACTTCGTATCGTTTTTGATTAACTCTATAATTTTTAATCCACCTTTTGGCGGCTGGACTGGAAGCGCTGTGTGGGAAAAGTAAGTTGAGACACTAGGGTATGAAACATTTATGACTGCAGGGTAGTCTGTCAGATCGGGCCATGTTTTTTTCTTCAGTCGGATTTGGCTGGTTTTCAGGTCGGGGTGCTCTTGAAGAGTCAAGGCCGCTCTCGGAATGTAAACCAGAGCTCGCTGGCTAGCGCTATTGATCAACTTCAACAAGCCTTTCACTGTGTGACTCACGGACTTGTTTGCAGCACCGAACACAGCTGCCTATCTACAGACTCGTGATCTACAGACCCAAATAAACATAGTGTAAATTATTGTCCTACAAGTAATTTATGCACTTTTATGGTTGAAATAAAATAGTTCAGCAACATATTAAATGACTATTATTGACATTGTTAATCCTATTAGTTGTCCAAAGTTTCAAAGTTTCAAAGTTTATTATTGTACCAAACACCATATAATGGCAGTGTACACAGTATCAATGAGCAATGGTATATTAATGTGAATACAGTAAAATATCAATATGATATATGTATTAATAGATAACATCTTTACATGAATGATGTAACAGTATTGGGTTTTTGATTATTATGAACATTATGTAGCACAAAAGTAGTAATAATTTTAAACAATTTCCACATGGGCCACGAAACCTATCATGCTCTCCCCCTGCCATCCCTGTAAAATAATTTCTGGGGGAAACACTGTAATCCTATGCCAAGATTTAAAGACCACTATTCTCTGAACATGACAACAATACTCACAATCACAGTTCATAACACCCTAAATTTGATGCAGAGGATCCTGATAAGATTTGAAATATAGGGACCTGAGAAAAACCACAGGACAAATATTTCTGTCTTGAGTGTATCATCCCACTTTTAACCGCAGCACATCCAGTTGTGAATTGAGGTCAAATTTGCTTACTTCCTGCGTGCGAGAGAAAGCAGTGAGGGAGTGGGCGTCGTGTAAACACAGTAGCTTATGGTGAATCAAGGAGTTCTTACCTCCATCATCTATGAGGTGCATCTGCGTGTAAGCGGGATCTTCATTATGCTCTTCCAAGACAGTGTCATCTGTTACTGCTAAAGTCTGAAACACAACAAGCAGATGTCAGTGGACCGCAAAACTACACTCCATTTAGCAGGCGGAATGTTGTAACGCAGAGTTCAGATTGAGAGGTGGGGGGAGACACTCCCGTTGGAACAGCACTCCTCCCGTGACAACAATTTCTTTTGAAAAACCAATCTCTCAAATCTTAAAATATCTTGTTACAGTATTTTAGGCATCTTTTATCCTTGATCGCGACATCACCTCCAGTGACTCATTCCCATGTAAAAGATACCGTCCAACACTTGAAGGACAAAGTTTTTCAAATTTTTCAACAGTGTGTTTACAACTAAACATCAACACAAATGCTACAACCACACAAACTAACATTTGGTTTATAAATGTAATTTATATCTGAATTGCACTGGAAAGTTCAAACAAGGCTGAACTATCTTTCCTGTTTGACCTTGACTCAAAAGACGTCAGTCCAATAGAACAGGCACTTATCTGGTATATTACACAGATGTAGGTAAGGTGGAGATTTGGTATTTGAAAGAAGTACTCAGCAATCATTCAGCAAGTTTTCACTCACATTCCGAGAAGGTGTGGGGGTGGGGGTGGTGGTGGAATTTCACCCCTCCTTAAGAACATTCCCCTGCCCCACCACAAGCCTCAGCCACTTTTCAAAAATTTTAATGGTCCCCCCCCCCCCCACCAACCTGTACTTTGCAAAATCCCCCTTCCCTGGCCCCCAATACTTGATTACAACAAGGAAATCAATAAATAGTTAGGGGTCCACTTTCAGATAATCTGATTGCATGAACCTACAGGATAGTAATACCTGCCTCTACACCTACAGCACGTATTGTACATGGATTTGATACAGTGTAAATAGAGTTATCATTGTTATCATAAAAGGCAGTCCATTTTCAAGTGGTACTTGAAAACTGCATCTGCAATACAAATATACCAATGAAAATGACACAAGCAGGTCATATAACCAGGTCATAAGAATGCTGGATAATTCTGAGAAAGAAGCTTCTCAATTCTCCAGGCAAACAAGTTACCAAGTTTATTTCTTATCATCATCGCATTCCCTCCTGTTTCTGGTTCAAGAATTATTCTGAGTGCACAAGAAATACCAAGAAACTTGTATGCCTCTGCTAACACCAATTTCCAGACAATGAGATTAAACCAGCCAAAGGTATTTGCAAATGCCCCATAGGAAATTAACGAACTGAATGAGTTGTAATTTCAGCCAGGCAGCAACTCCCGCAGCCCATAAATCAATCCCGGTCTTCCAGTAGGTGCTTTGCACTGTGAAAAACTCAGCCGGAAGTTCTTTGTTATTGTAACATGGGTTTTGTATTGGCTATCCAATCCAAGCTCTAAACTTTCTGCTCTTTCATGTCGGTATTTCCACTACAGGTACCTGTTGTCACCAACCTGTGTTGCTGGGGACCTCCTCGTTTGCATCATGTTTACTCAAGGGCCACATAAATCTTTCATGGCCTCATGTCAGGGACATGAAACCTTCAATATGGCTGTCTGTGACAGGGTATACATTTACAAGGCTGGTCTCATGGGACAACTTGGGGAGAGCTTAATTACTTCACCAGCATGGGTCCCACACAACAAACAAAGAAACCATTTTACCAAGACATGTTTTCACAATCTTTTGACAAATAATAAATATCATAAATTATATTGCATACTATGAAATAAACTTGTAATAAAGTTGTTCCAAAACAATGATTGTCTGAAATCCATTTATAAATTCTTCATTTAATCTGTTGTTAGGTACATATTCTCTGAACATTATATTCAGTCAAAGATATATCGGGAGGGGAGGGTTGTTGTAATGTATCAATCCAATCTGGTTGAACATTATAATTCTGTGACCAGTTGAGAAGCAGAGGTTATCTGAAAGGGTCAGAAAGGGAGTGAAGAATGTCCCCAAGTTAAGAGAGTGGCCTATCCCTTCACACTTTGTCCTCTATCATCTAGTGTCTGTTTACTCTGGGCCCTGCCCATTGGGACTCCCCAAGTTCCCTCTACACAATGACAAAGGACTCTATAGGTCTAGTATCTTACACTTTATCAGACTCGCCCGCACACCGGGAGATCTGTCACGCTCAGAAAAATGTGTACCATAATCTTGGCTTTTGACCTTTTCAAACAAGATGTTGTACAGAGATGTGTGGACTGTTCAATGACATTCCCAGGAGGATCAGTCTGGACTGTACCAGATATTTCTACATTCAACAATAAATTTAATCAATATCACTTCAGTGTGTGTCACTGTGTGTGAGTGAGAGAAAAAGAAACTGAAAGAGAGAGAGAGAGAGAAAGTGAGTGCGTAAGAGAAAGAGAGAAACGTCTATGTTATTACAGTCAGTGGGAAAATATCTCAACAAAACAAAAAGAACGCAAGGCGGTAAATATTTTAAACAATGATAGAGAGACGGAAGAGAGGGAAAAATCCAGATTATCCAACTACAAATTGAACATAGAAGAGAGAGCTGCAATGTTCATCAACACAATTATCTGACATAAATGAGGATGTGAAGAAGCTTCAAGAAGTCATGTCAGTTGAATAAATCTTTGCTAATGGAAACTTGTTTACTCGCAACTCGACTCTCTTGATGTAAATAGGTCAGACGATAAGTGGCTGGCTATGAATAATGCATTAGGTCAAAAGGCAAAACCTGTTTCCCCACCGCTGTATATCACATAATGAGTCATACTCCTCTTATGGACTCCTTGCAAAGTGTATTCAAACATTACAAAGGCAGTTTAGATACATCTGATCGTCAAACTTGGATACGGTACAGTGACGGTATTGAAACTATGAGGCCAGGTAAAGCATAGTACTAACGCCAGCTATCAAAATACCATCTATGCTTCTGCTGTCACAAAAGATTTTTCATGACTGGCTGAGGTACATAACTCGAGATAAGGCAAGAACATTTCACTAGTGGGTTGTTATCTACAACCAGGTCAGCTAACGTTATCTTTAACACAATACAAACACCTGTTAAATCTGGATATAAATACTTAGTTCATGCTATGTGACTTGTCACGTAGGCAATTTAAGCTAACCCAATTTGGAGTGTTTCTCAAATTGGTAAAGGACACCTTTAAGCTTCCTTGTAATGGGGCCCTATTCTTTCTAATTGACACCCCAGAGCTACCTCCCCCAGAGGCTCCACAGGGTTTTGAAGATGATAGATGGAAAGAAAATAAGAATAAACAGAGAAAGAAACACAAAACTTTCATACACACAGAGACCAAATCAATTTGAGTGGAACGTGGAAAAAGTTCACTTTTAGCCGGGGTAATTCACATCAGGCATGCGACGACTTTGTGAAATCGCGGCCGGCAGACACGGATGATGATGGTGACACCATGCTTGTGAGTGAATGTCGTTCCAGTACTACTCCCTCTGCTATTTCACAGTGTAATATTTGCACGCACACTCCCTCCATTGTTTGCCCAGGGTCCACGAGGTCTGGAACAGGGTTTTCACAAATGGAAGCTCAATGTTCTGACTCAATATTTGCCACCACGTGAACACCTTCACCGTGGCAGCAGCATTGTAGCAATCAATCAGTAAATCTCCTCCACATGAAGACTTACTTCACCACAAAGCAAATCAAACGTCTCTCTTCACTTTTGCCAGTCCTGAATTAGTAAATGCCATATTCAGAACATCAACTTGTCAGGTTGCTTGCTGCCCATTTTAATCAACACGATTACAGTCAGAGCTGGATGCAACAGACATGACCTGCATAACCAACTATACGCCCCATAATAGCTTCTCTCTGGTTTCAAACACTCACGGAAATTACATTTACCATTGACTTTAGCAAGCTGTGAATTACATCTACATCAGCATCCAGCTAAAGAATCATACCTACAGCAGGATTCACTGATAAATAAATATAAGTACAGCCTTGACCTGCTCTATGACCTCCCTGAGCATGCAACGAGGTTATAATACACGAGGTTATAATACACACGGTTATAATACACGAGGTTATAATACACAAGGTGCTAATACACAAGGTTATAATACACGAGGTTACAATACACTAGGTTATAATACACCAGGTTAAAATACACAAGATTACGATACACAAGGTTATAATACACGAGGTTCTAATACACAAGGTGCTAATACACGAGGTTATAATACACGACTGTACTTTGTATGCTGACTTTGTGCACTTCTTGTAGCATTGTTTTAATTATTTTAAGAATCATGCGTCCATTCTTCATTTGACAACATAATGCATGTGCTAGAATAAGCACAATGCAGCAGAACATTTAGTTATGTGTCTCATGAATTGTATATGTATGCATTCACCTTCCTAAACTCTCAAGATTAAATGAATTTGTCTGAACTTGTAGCGCTGAAGTATTTTTTTCAAGTATAAATAATCCTCATCACCCGTAACATTATTTCTGATTAAGTAAGTTTGCTACTTTCCATGACACAGATCACACAGTCTGTACACTCGCCAAACATCAATATTTACATGCTCAGATGCAGACATCGGTGTGCATAACTTTTCATTCATCAGATTTTAAAACGATTGAATAATGTAACAGTTTCATCAGCTTGCATGTCTGTCTTATGTGACCTAGTTTATCTACAAATTTGTCTGGAATACGCTTTAGAAAGTGAAAATGAGATTCTGATTCTGGCAAGCCAACAGAGAAGTCTGCCTGATCACAAGCCTATTCATAAGACAGAGTAGATTGCCTATGTCTAGACATTGAGGCTGACTGATATGCTGTAACATTGAAATTATAGAGATATAATAAGAGAGTGTGAGAAAGAGGTGTTAGAGGGGAGGAACCCCAAGTGTCTTATTGCACCTAAACTGACTTTCAGGAAAAGGGCTAGAGTGATTCAGTCAATGAACTAAACTAAGCTTTCAGTCTTCTTTTAGCTGTATCATCTTTGTACGAGGTGTCTAATTTCAGATTGAACCGGAGGAGTTCGGGGCAGAATGAAGTGGAGAAACGAAGAGTGCACTTTAGGGATTTTCTATTTGACCTAGCACAATATCACTGTCATGTGGGTGTGAGGCTCCCATCTCCCGGTTGAACGAGAGGCACCCAGGCAGGATTTGAACCATGATTGCCAAGGCTGGCAGATAACTGGTCTGACATGCCAACCACTGCGCCATCCCGCGCCCCAAGAAAGGAAGAAAGTGATGAAAACAATGTCCTAACATCAAGCATTACAGTCTTTATCATGTGTTATCAATCTTTTCAGTGACATCACCAGGGCAAAGCCTATTTCTAGGCTGGAGGATTCAGGCAGGATTCAACCCACAAATGTTCAGATTGTTAGATTGTTTGCCCGACAATGGTTATCCTACCACAGGTTAGTTGAAAGTAGATTCAGGCTTGTCTGCATTCACCCTGATTCACCAAAAACCAAGTCATAATATTAAAGTTTATAAGCCGATTGCTCTCATCTGTCTAAACAGTGT
>JAUELE010233351.1:0-11905 GCA_031471655.1 Diodora aspera
CACTTACATGTCGGTAAGTACATACACACCAGGTACATAAGATTTGGTGATTTCCTTACATGAAGTACTAGCCGTGGCTCTGTCCTGTTCTCCCGATGCGGTGTCAAGATGACCTTCAATCTGCTGATGAGAGATAGAGAAACGTGCAGCGTTTGGTCAACAATATCTTGACACGTGTCCACCTACTACATACCTTCGTCACTTAAACATTCAGTGCGTTGCAAACGACGCGTTATGATCTTAATTGCTTTCCCAATGATTAAACATGTTTAATTAAGTGTTTTTCAGTTTCACAAGAAAACAAAAGACGTCAACTCACAACAGGTGAGGTGAAATGGATTTATAGTGGAACTCGGCAATTTTGCAGCAATATGCCCACGTTTGCCAGTTTAGTGCAGGAGGTAAGCCTGCATCACCAGTGAGCTTGACGCAATGATGCGGTGAAACCTGCGAGTTAAGGCTGGTACTGATGAACCAATGGTGATACCACAATGTGACAGTGCACCACATTATCACTGCGTGTAGAAATAGTGACTACTGCAGAGAAATGTGTCGAGGGGGATCGAACCCACAACCTTCCGGTCAGAAGGCCGACGCTCTACCAATTGAGCTATCCCGCCGCTCCTATAGCTCACAACAGAGCCCGATTTGCAACGGAACATCACGCCTTGCACGTGCTTTCCGAGCTCGTGTTTAACGAATGTTTCTCGTGTTCGGGAAAGTCGTTTCTTTGGAAGTGTTCTGGGCACATGCCTCACTTTCATAGATAAGCATAACTTGGTGCATTTTTATTAACTGTCGCCTCAAAACAAAATATCCACTACCTTTTAGGTGTAGTAGACATGTTCAGTAAATGAACCTGAACAGGGTAGAACATTTTCTAACTATTTCCCCGATTTTTCAACCTAAAATTACCCAGAAATTGGTTCGGCCAAATCCCCCGTGGTATATGTTCATACTCCGAGGGTTTAATCTAGTACTGAAAATCGGGGAAATGATTAGAAAGCACACAAGCTGAGGCTGAACACTGTATCCCCAACCATCGTATATGTAATGAATAAATTAGCACCGTGATTGTTAAAGTTGGGTATGTGCTGAACAGGAAATGGGTCTGGTGTTATCTGTATGAAATACGGAACTGTAGATAATACATTGTGAAAGTATCAGCCTACTTAAATAACGCCGTCTTGTCTTAGACCCGACAGATGCAGACGGATTAATTTTCTTTCAAATATACAGCCTCATTCCGAACCTTTCTCTTATCCCGAAGAATGTCCCGACGAATTTCTGACTGCTTTCCACGCATGAGCCGAATACATTTATTTGCAAGTACGTTTCCAAAGGCTCATGAACATTTTGTCAATCTATCGGACAGTTTGGAATACGTTTAAGACCCGAGGTCCTACAAGGAGATGAGGGTGTTTCATGAGGTGAAAAAGTAACAAAAGCGTTGTGTCGAGTGGATCCGCCATGATGTCACATTGTGTACATATTGTATCCTTCCCAATTATTTTTAAATTACCATGACCACTTTGTCCTTAGTCATTTCGTACCACATATAAATGTTAAACGGGTACGTACACGTAAATATGTCTTCCCATTCATTAGAAGACACTGTATTATACTTGACTTTTCGTCACTCGCTTCAGTAGAGATCGATGTCTGATTAAATTTGTCATTTGATCAGAGGAATGTTCAAAATGTCTTTTCATGAACGTGTCCATTTAATACAGTTTCAATATGGTGGAAGATGGCTATGCTACGAAATGATTATGGTACAAGATCACCAAGTTATGGTACGAAGAGACCTGATCCCACATTTGACCATATCCAACGTTAAAAGATGTCATAATAAATTGAGTGATTCGGGGTTTAACGTGGTTTTCGGCAATCTTTCAGCCACATCACCCACGTCATGTCGGGGTCGCTGTCTCTCCTGGGTGAAAGAGGTGCCCGAGTGGGACTCGAATCACAATCGCCAAGGCTTGCAGATTGCTGGGCGGACGCGCTATCCACTGTGCCCGCTGTGATAATAAAGCACAACGCAACGAGAAGCGAATGTTCATACACTTTTTATTCACAATTGGCTGTACAGACTTGAGAGGGATGCTAGTGTTAAAACATTACCATACAGATAGACGGGTTACAAGGTCGCGTGTAGGCTAGGACACCAGTGCCAGATAAAACAACACCATAAGATGACCCCAAATAGAATAGCTTTCTAGTTCATAACGATTAAAACGGCATGAAATAGATGGTTAAACAGTGAGCTGGCGTCATCAATGAGATTGTTACAAATGAACATTAAAATGGCTAGGATGTCCACAGGCATATTTGACAGTTTAAAAACCTATCTGAAATGAGATAAACCTAATACAAACACAATCTCCCATTAGAATCTCTTGCCGGAATCCTAAGCTGAACCGATGGAAAGACAGGTTTACCCCTTGTTGATACAGCTATCATTGGCGGACAAGAACGTTGTCACAGTTTGACAACAGAAACATTTCAAGTAAACATACACTTTGGCACAAGACCACTCCCAACTGCTTTGTGGGAGGCCATATCTCGCAGGTCCGTCAGAACTTTATCATAACTGTATTACAGTCTCTTCACACAGAATCAGACTTGAAAATCCATCACTGGGAGAATGACCTGAATATACTGCTAGAAAATTTACTGATGCAGCCCTACTTGTGTGGGATAGGGGAGAGATTCCCTGTGACATCTTTACGACCTGTGTTTTCTGTAGATTTAACAGACGATAAACAATACGTACATAAATTGTGGCAGTTGTGTCACATTCAACAATGGGACTAAGCCCATAACAGTATTCACAACAAAGGATCTTGTACACAAACTCCTTCTTGTATAACCGGACTTGGCAAGCATATTCTTGGAAGTTTGCAGAGAAACAGTTTCAAACAAGCATCGCCTACACTTCAAAAGCATAGAGCAGCTAACAAATAAAATATCCATAAACTATACCATCGATAGGTTGAACTTTTCTGACTTCAACTTCGCTTAAGTTTGACGTTTCTGTCTTAATACTGTATTCTAGAGTCTTTCAGATAAATTAACCCTCGAGAGCAGGTGCCCCCAAAGTTTTTGGTCATTGATCCCTGCAACTCTCATTCACCCCCAGGCATGTACAAATAATTAAGTAGAAATGCAGGTCCCATATGGGGTAGTGAAGGAAACTTCATACCAGACCCTGCCTTCCCCTTCCCCCTCCCCCCAGCATTTATCCCCCTTCGGCATTTTTACACCCCCACCCCCAGAGTCCCATCAACCACTTTGGAGGCTCCTGCTTTTAAGTTGTAATATCATAAATACTACTCAAAAGAAGTTAGGGGTCAAACCTGATATAATCCATTTGGATGTTTGGAGGTCTAATGGAACTAATCTAGCCATAGAAGCATATTTTCAGAAAGGATGTTTCCATGTAGTCTTGTTACCACTGAAACTTTACCTTAAAGGTGAGGTAAAAATTGGCTTCTGAAGTTTATTGAATTTTAGGAAAACTGGCTTCACATGAAATGTTCCTCAAAATCGGAAATTCATGATGTATAGGCATATGCATGTGTTGTTCATGATTGTCATTTTAAACATGCACACATTGGCACTGTCATGAGTGCCAAGATGTTATCAGGTGGATTTTGGATGCACTGCCTCAAGTTAATTAAATACTGGTATCATTATGTTCGACCCTAAACTGCTTTTGAATGGTATACATCATAAAATAATATATTAAGACCATTATACACCAAAGTCATTTGAGATTGCTATATGATTATTTTACATCAAGATTATTTTACTGTTAACAGTTGTTTACATAATGTATTACACACTCTGGAACCTAAACACCATATGATACAGCATAAATTTACATATCTAGAAGGTTATATATGATGTCAATGGCTTTTGACAGCAGTTTTATATGTGAGTGAGGTGGGGTTTTATGTGGTTCTCGGCAATCTTTCAGCCACATCACTAGTCTCCCCAACATCACGTCGGTGTCAGGGCTCCTGTCTCTCTGGGCTGAAAGAGAGGTGTCAGCGCGGACTCGAACCACAACAGCCAAGGCTTGCAGATTGATGGGCCATCCCACGCCCGTTTTGGATGTAATTAATCAGTACAATATTTAGAGCATTATAAAGACAATTGTGACATTGGAGAATTAATTTGATGGACACCGCAGTCTCAGAACATTCAATCCCTGAATTTCTGGTCATCTATCAATACACGGAACAGTCATCTATACTGTACACTCGAGTAATAAAGGATATTTCCAGCTATGAGTTACATATAAATAATATTATAATTTACGATGATTATCATACACCATGGCCTATCAAGTGTATAATACATATATATATATATATAATTGTTATGTAAATTTCCTATACACTTTGTTGTACTATATCAGACCAACGCAAGTCTTCTTCAGAGGTTGACGATTTGGAATTTAACATTACTTTCAGCAATCTCTCAGCCATACTATAATATAATTTCATCTGAGTTTTACAGAGTTTCATCTAGTTGATGGTGTCTAAGGCTGGATTCCATACAACATGAATTGAATCTACCGTCTCCTTGTTAGAGGAGACTTCCAAGTTTGGGTTCAAACTCATGAAAACATGGGTTCAAATCGACCATGACCACAGGCCCAAATCAACCATGACTTCATGTGTTCAAAGCTCCCATTTTCATGAAGGAAGAGAGACATCTACTATCTCGCTCCTCAATGAAATGGGCCAAGATTAGATCGGAACCCCCACCTACCACAGTCGATGAAGGACTGCCCGAAAGAAGAGTCAGAACTGATGTCTGCAATCCTCCCTAAAATAACCATAAATACCCAAGTGGGGCTCATCTTTTAAACCATGGGTCAGCAACCTATCCCCTGTGGGCCAGATCCGGTCCGTGAAGGGATTCCAACCGGTCTGTGAGCAAAATATAAACAGACCAATTTAAATGGACAATTCCAATATTTCAAGTTTTTATGGCATTTATCTGGCCCGCAGAGGCACAAAGATTGCCGACCCATCTTGAACCTTCAGATTATTATGTGATTAATAAGGTTTGCACAAATCGGCTTTTAAGGAAACTAAATTGTGAAATTCTTCTCAGCATATGGACGGACGGACACAAGGAAACTAAAACAGAAATTTAGCACTTGTCATGGGGAAATTAAATATTTTTTTAACAATAAAACAGGTTCTTGCAAAAATTTACTTTCTAAAGCCACGACACTTTTTTCTGAATATTTTCTTGGCCATGACATACAATAAAATTACTAAGCTCCCAAACATCAGTTTTGTTACATTCCAGGATGATATATATTCTTGTCCAAAATGCAAAAATATTCTAACCGAAAACTGAAACCCAATTCCAAGCTTTACAATCTGTCCAATTCATAACAGGAAATGATCAGGTGATTTTTGTGAACTAACCCAACATGAATGCAATAAATAAGAATGAGTAATGACTTTAGAAAGAGTGATAGAGAAGAGAAGAAAACACGACTAATCTACCACCTGACATTGTTGTTTATGTTCTGAATATACATATAATCATGACGACAATGAGTATAGACATGAAGTTGAAATTGACAGGTATGTACAGGTAACCATGACGACGACAAACACACCTCAATGCCAGCACTGAGGAACAGATGCAACAGGAATGAAATAGACGCCACAAAAAGACCGCAACATTGACACTGCAAGGAACATTTAGAAAAACAAAAGTACAGAATTCCTCTGGATCAACTGTCATTAACACACATGAAAATTAATCCCCATAAATTGTGTTACTGTCAGAGGTATTTCATTGGACATCTCAAATCCTTATTCATGTACATGTCTCGATCCAAACCAAAGAAATATCGCCGCTAGCATCACATTGTAAGGACTCTTTTCACCAACTAATATTCCAATAGAATCCTTAAGAGATACCCCATAATACGTATCTTACTCCTGTCTTGAATATAAATACTGAAATATATATTAACATTTTTAAAATACACTAAGTCATACGGGGTTATCTACCCTGAAGTGAAACACCAAGAAAACATATTTTCAAAAACAACAACCTGCTTTTCACAATTCCATGGCAACCACCAAAATAAGACTAATTCTCAGGAATATACTTATTGAACAGCTCAAACAAATCCGTCTCCCATATAAACGCCCTATATATTTGATAAAAGTACAAGTGGGTGTTGAAGAACAGCCATGAAAAAAACTGCATTTGACTATTTTTTGCCCTCATTTCAAGCATACATGGGCACTGTGTGAAGTTTGTAACAATATTTTTTATAGATTTAGCAAAGATTTGTCTGTGACAATGGCAAGAAAGCTGTAAGCTATTTCATGTTGTCATCATGAACAGAGAGTAATCTTCATATTTATGTGTCAATTTTCCACGGACACAACGCTGAGAATGGATCTCTAGGCAAAAAAAGATTTACATCCGAAAGGCTGCTGTGAAATGCCTTAATGCAAAGATGCACGATTTGAGTTAAAATTGATAGACGGTGAGTAAAATGAATTTAACACCGTTTCTATTTTATGTCGTCTATTCTCAATCTTCAGATGAATGATTTTGAGCGAGTGATTTGGGGATTTACGTGGTTTTCGGCAATCTTTCAGCCACATCAACATGGTTTCACCAACATCACATCGGTGTCAAGGCTCCTGTCTCTCCAGGTTGAAAGAGAGGTGCCCGGACAGGACTAGAACCACAACCGCCAAGGCTGACAGATTGCTGGACCGACGCGCTAACCCCTGTGATAATCCACGTAGCAAAAGGCTGAAGAGGAGGAGCAAAGGGAGGAGCAAACTCAAGCACTAAACACCGTGCTATAGATCATCATCTAATTTGCATCAATTTACCAAGACCCCCGTTCTGAACGACATCATTTCAAAGTGTCTTTCACAGGACTTGGTAGCTCTGTAGCCATACCTCTTAAGCATTAAATGTCGTAAGTTTATACCAAGCGACAGAAACACTGGAAGACTTTGTAACCATCACAGAGTTATACTGCAACTGCTCATTCAACCACTTCCTTAACTACTCGAAGAAAATACCAAAACATATGACTCTAATACATTATATACCATGAACATAATGCTGACAACTAAAATGTTCATTACCAAAAGAAAATTCAAATTTTATACATTTAGCGTAAAGACGTTTTGATAATGATAAATCTTTGTTAGGCTAGTACACTGAGAGTAGCATGATACAGTTTTACAGACTAGTCCTAGACTAGTGCTAGATGCCACCAGAGATCATTATGCCAGTGCCAGGTAGGTGGATTAGGATACAGGATGTATTCTGGCACAAGGTCGTCACTATGCACAATAGAAACAATACTTCCGCAGCACCCTACTTCCTACTAGGTGCAGCTTTGTCATCCTACACAAGTAGGAATCTGTAGGCTCTCATCAAGGCTATCTACTTCTAGTAATAAACTAGAGGATTAAACTTTACGATGGTTTGGGATTTAACAATGTTTCAGGCATATCACCAGAGTGACATCCCTAGGCCGACAGAGGCATTGGTGAGCGCATAATTTTGGATTTTTACTTGGTTTTCACTAATGTTTCAGCCACACCACAGTGTCACCAAGGTGTGAGGCTCCAATCTCCTCAAGCGTCTGAGAAACAGTTCACAGAAGTGATTTGTTTATTCCCTTGTGATCACGTTGAAGAAGTGATGCATATGTGTCAGCTGCCTGCAACTGTCAAGGTCTTTTTTTATTCATTTTACCTCCATATCATCCCATACTGCAGGAAGGAAAGAAATCCAGGCTATTTTTGTGTTAGGATTCGCATCGCAATTTGATAGTCAATTTCAGGTGATTGCTTATCAATTTCAACTGCATGCTAATCAAATTGCTGATAAAATGATCAATTTCCATGAAATGCCAATCATTTTTGTTCTGAGAGCAAAACTGCTCATCAAAAATTTGAAAACAAAAAATACCCCGGGGTCAGAAATATAGTCTGTCAATATTGAAAGTAAGGGCACCCATAGTTAGGAGAGGAGTTCAGCCTTTACGAAAATCACAAGTTGCAGCAAATTCCTGAAGATTAATTTGACATTGTTCTGTACAAGTGGACAATGTTTTTGACAACATTCGGCTGACGACGTCAGATGGGTTAATAACAAAGCCCAGTTAGTTGTGTGGGGAACAGTATTAGAAGACAGCCTTGATGGAGGTTCGTGCTGGTAGGTTACACGTTTCACTAACCAGCAACAGAGGTAGCAGTGGCCTTCTAAGTTGTCAAGTCACAATTAACTATCAACTTTACAAACACATACACACACTAGATGGATACTAGAAATACAGAAAACATTAACATTCTTATTATCAAGTTTTCTGAATCGATGAAATGATGCTGTCCTTTCTATAGTGCTCGCAAGATGTCACGCTGCTTTCAGCGAGCAGAGTCCCAAAACATTTGTTTTTCACATTGTAAAGATTTATATGTTGCAAAACTGATTCAATATATGCACAGAGCTCCAGATAAGTTTTGAGCTATTGGGTTATTTACTCGACGTTTTCAGAGCTATGGCGTATTGGAAGTTTTTAATCGGGTAATCAGATATTTTTTTACTATGCTGGATTTGGTTTATTGGATATTTACTCGCACTAATACCACTGTATTGTGTATTTTAGACTATTTTCACGAGAAAAGTTAAATGGCTTTGTCAAAACCAATGCAGAGCAAAACAGGCAATTATCATAGACCCCTTAAGACTGATATTTCTAAAAATCAAACAGACTGCTGTTCTCATGTGTCTGAGAACACAGTCTGTTGGTGTTGCTTGGGATAAAATACATAAATTCTTGTCCATTTTTCGTGGCCCTATTTACCTAACTACATTTGTAATACTATTTCTGGATCAACCTATCTGCTTTCACTCGGTATGCATTGTGTGATCGATGAATTGAGCACATTACGCAGGGGTTTTCAAACATACTGAGTTTTGGCAAATTTGACTGGGTTTTTGCACGCTTCGTTCCAATTTTGCTTGCATTTTTACCGAGTACTTTACCCAAATACAAATCTTATCTGGAGCTCTGTATGCATTTTACAAGATGTCCAGATCTTCATAAAGATCCTATTAATTAAATACATGAAAATGGATACATTCCACAAGAGTGCATTTCCTTTCCAAGTCATACCTCAATAGAGAGGAGTATCATAGAGTAAGATGAGGGTAAGTTATTTATACATGTATATGGAGCAGGTCTTGGCACAAGCTTAAAGGGACATAATCTAGTTGCATCATGTTAAGAGCATGTTTTATTGTATTCTTAAAGTCGTTCTATACGACACATTTTTCCCAATATTTATTAATGCCAAGATTCATGGAGTAGAACACAGCAAATACGCTGTCGTGGTCCAGCACCAGGCTAATGGTGTCACCAAAAATGTTCGTTTTTGACAGCAACCAAAAAATGTAGGTCAGTATGACTTGCGTTTGATAAAGTGTTGTTTATGGTCCACAATGCCATCGTTGTATTGGGGAAAGAATTTTTTAAGAAAAGTACAATTTGAACCTATATACGGCTTTTGTTTGGTGTTTGAGATGCATCTTGGATTATGTCCCTTTAAACAAAGACAAACCAGTACAGTCAGGGCTGGTCTAGTTTCCAGAATTTTAAAGTTTCTACTTCATGGATTGAGACATCTGTGAGGTCGTACATGAGCCTTGTGATAAGATGCCCTAGAAACAGGTTGAGTCATATTATACATCAAAAATAGCTGCTAATTAGTCTTCTACCACGGAGCATACGAAAATTCCATCTTCCACACCTGGCACCATGGGGATGTGTCATAGCGCTCCCTCCCTACATCTCATACTTAAAGACATACCTATTAACAATTAAAAAGTCCACTACAGGATAAAAATGATAAAAAGAAACAGTATTATGGCCAACTCCCAGAGTTAGGTTGTTAAAATGTGATGAATGTAATTAATTGCCACACAGGCAGATTCTTGCATTGTTATTAATGATAGTGACCTTCTGGCAATCAATAAAGTTTGCCTGTTGAACAGCTTCATCAATCCTCAAATGCTGTCAGTACCTGATGAAAGTTAAAGTGAAAAAGTGACAACATTGACCATAGCCTCCATGTTAAAACTAGCCCAAATTTGTCCAAGCCACATTCAATACAATTTTTGTATCCTATTTTTAGATCACTAGCAAATGCGCATTATTAAAACAAAATTGTGGCCAACACTTGTAAAGTAAAACTGTGTAGAAGTTCGACTGTCCACAATGACAAGAATATTTTTGCTAAAAACAACTATGCCAGTGAGAACCAGTTTTAGTATAATCCTATCTAAAAAAATATTTTTTCTCAAACTACAGAACAACACTTCGACTCCACCTTCATCACAGATAATTGCGGTGTTCCCCCGAGCTTGCAGAAGCTTGGAGGAACGCCATTGCTGTTGATATCGGTTGTGACCTTGGTATGACCTCGCTTTCCACTCCTCTGCAAGAGCAGACAATCTGAAGAGCACTCGGTCACATCCAACTCATGCTCTGAATACTCTGACAGCTCGCTGAACTGTAGAGACTTGGCGTCCTTGAAACGTTCCGAGTCCGAGCGCCCTATATATTGTATAGGAGTGTTCCCCACAGACCACTGAGATGACAAAGGATTATTCAGGCCGCATACACTATCCCCATTGGGCACTGACGATACAGAAGTTGCACTCAGCTCACTTAACTTCTTCGTCAGGGCTTTAATATTCAGTTCTGCACCATTGCTGGTGTTAGCATGGTGTTGCTTCGAACCATGATGGTTATCATGTCCTTTTGAGCCTCCGCCACCTGAACCGTCCTTCTTGTCAGAATCCTTGTTGTTACCCCCCTGCGACCCCCTGGACGATCCTCCTCCCCCTCCACCAAATCTTGACCCTCCACCGGTATGTCCGCTTGGGCCATCAGTGTCACTCGAGTGGTCACTGCTGTCCCGACGATGCACAAACTTGTGTTTCAGTTTATCTTTGCGAGATCTTCCTTCGGTGTCATCCGTGTCGCTGGCGTCTGAACTGCTACAGCTAGTTCCTCTCTGTCCCGCTCCACGTCGCTTCTTGCGTTGTTCGTACTTGCGTAGGATTTCAGGCGATGCCATGCTTCCCTGGATATAGGTCCGAGGTGACTGAAGCTTTTGCGGAACGAAGTCCTCCTCTTCATCTGACTCATTCTCTTCACAGATCTGGTTGAGCAGCTGGGGTGAGCTGTTAACAGATTTTAGAGGCCACCTCCCCGAGCTGCTTTCCTTTCCTTGCAGAGCTGCTGACGGCTGTAACAAGTCCTTCTGCTCCGGTTGGTATGGAACCATCTCGTCAAGACTTTCACAGGACTGGACTGCCCTCAAGAAATGCCCATGAGTCTCCTCGACTTCCATGTCCGAGTTCTCATCCTGCGACTCCTCCTGGGACTCCTCCTTGATCAGGCTGTACTTCCTGATCCTGTAGGACTTGTCGGGACTACCCGCATTATGTTTGGGGGACGACGACGGGGATGGATGAGTTCCTGGTGGAGACACCAACGATTGCACATACGTAGGTTTTACGACAACATCTTTTGGATCACTTGGCTCAGGTGGGACACTGAAACGAGCAGACGGGAGACATAAGCTTCTTATTACAGTAGAAAACAAAAATGAAACTGCATAAATGACATATCAATGACAGTGTTTGAAATTAAGAATGCAAGATTTGGGTTCTACGTGGTTTTCGACAATCTTTCAGCCACATACCCACGGTCTCACCAACACCACGTTGTGACAGGGCTCCTGTCTCTCCGGGCTGAAAGAGAGGTGCCCGGGCGGGACTCGAACCACAACCACCAAGGCTGGCAGATTGC
>JAUELE010233362.1:0-11902 GCA_031471655.1 Diodora aspera
AATTAATTATAGGCTTTGCAATAGTTGTCAGCTTTGGGAGTACAGGTTGATAAATCACGATTATACCCAAGAGCAGCTTCTCGAAACATTTGCATCGTGTATTTCTGTATTGTCGCAGGCAAAAGGAAAATATTTTATAAACGCATAAATATGGTTACAATTGATCAATAAGGGTTTTATCCATGTAGTTGTATGTTGCAATTGGCACGATAACAGAGAAAGAAGACCGTTGCAAAGAACCAATGACGTCCTTACACCGAGACATGATGCATGGGCAAAGATCTCGATCATTAGCAAGTAGAATATATAAATATTTTAAGTTGTTGCGGGTCTGATAACATCTAGTCGCGAGTCTCAGTATGGAGGACCCCTGCCCTGGAGATTTGAAAGACTGTAAAGCCGATAACGTAATTATGTATAATTGCATCAGCATCTCTAAATGTCTAACCCAAAGCAGAGAGTTTCACAAAGAATTTGTGCAGGATGGAGTGTGTCAGGGCGGTAGTTTATCTCCTTCTCTCTCTACACACAGCTTATGGAAGTGTTGTAAGAGGTGTACGAATGTGTGAGGCAAAGTGCCAATACTTAAAAGGGTGTAACAAGGTGTTGTATGATCCAGTACACCTAGAGTGTATCATTCCTTCAGATAACGATGCTGGAGCTACAACTGCCGCTGTCGGTGAACATATGTCTGTAGCACAGGTAATGATTAAATGTCTTGTTATTTTAATCTTAAAAAAGTAAAGGGTTATACAGAAATGGTTTCAGTTCGTCCAGTTCCTTGAAATTCCTCGGAAATGTATCCTGGGTTGACATCATGCATGTACTCGAATTCCCTCTAAATGTTTCCTGGGTTGACTTCATTGATGTACTTCAATTTTGTTCGAATGTATCCTGGGTTGACTTCATTCATGTACTTCAATTTTCTCCAATTGTATTCTGAGTTGACTTCATTTGCGTACTTTAATTTCCTCCAATTGTATCCTGGGTAGACTACAATCATGTACTTTCATTTCTCCAAATCTATCATGGGCGACTTCATTCATGTACTTCAGTTTTCTCCAAATGCATCATGGGTTGACTTCATTCATGTACTTTAACTTCCTATTAATGTTTCACGGGTTGACTTCATGCATGTACTTCAATTTTCCTTCGAATGCATCCTCCAAATATATCTGGGTCGACTTCTACTCGTGCAATTCAATTTCCTACAAATGTATCTTGGATTGCCTTCATTGCTGTACTTCAATTTTTACCAAATGTATCATGGGTTGACTTCATGCATGTTTTTTTAATCCCTCCAAATGTATCATGGGTTGACTTCATTCATGTACATCAATTCCCTCCAAATGTATCCTGGGTTGACTTCATTCATGTTTTTAAATTTCTTCGAATGTATCCTGGGTTGACTCCCGTCAGGTAATTCAATTTCCTCCAAATGTATCCTTGGTTTGACTTCATTGATGTACTTTAATTTCCTCCAAATGTATCCTGGGTTGACTTCATTGATGTACTTCAATTTCCTCCAAATGTATTCTGGGTTGACTTCATTCATGTACTTTAACTTCCTATTAATGTTTCCCGGGTTGACTTCACGCATGTACTTCAATTTTCCTTCGAATGCATCCTGGGTTGACTTTATGCATGCACTTCAATTTCCTTCAAATGTATCCTCGGTCGATATCATTCATATACTTTAATTTCCGCCGCATGTATCTTATTTTGCCTTCATTTATAGTACTTTAATTTCCTTCGAATGTATCCTGAGTTTACTTCATTCAGTCAATACAATTTCCTCCAAATGCATCCTGTGTTGATTTCCTTCATGTGCTTCAATTTCCTCCAAATATATCCTTCGTTGACTTCCACTCATGTAATTCAATTTCCTCCAAATGTATCCTGGGTTGACTTCGTTCATGGATTTTAATTTCCATCAAATGTATCCTTCCTTGACTTCCACTCATGTAATTCAATTTCCTCCAAATGTATCCTGGGTTGACTTCGTTCATTGACTTTAATTTCCTTCAAATGTATCCTGAGGTGACTTCACTCAGTCACTTCAATTTCCTTCACATGTTTCTTATGTTGACTTCATTTATGTACTTTCATTTTCTCAAATTGTATCCTGGGTAGACTTCATTTGTATAGTTTAATTACCTCTAAATGTATGCTGGGTTCACTTCATTCATGTATTTCAATTTCCTCCAATTGCATCATGGGTTGACTTCATCGATGTACTTCAATTTCTTCCAAATGCATCCTGGGTTGACTTCATTGCTGTAGTTCAATTTCCTCTAATTGCATCCTGGGTTGACTTCATTGATGTACTTCATCTTCCTCCAAATGCAACCTGGGTTGACTTCGTTGATGTACTTCAATGTCCTCCAAATGTATCATGGCTTCACTTCATTCATGAACTTTAATTTCTCTAAATGTTTCCTGAGTTGGCTTCATTCATGTATTATAATTTCCTTCGAATGTATCCTGGGTTGATTGCATTCATGTACTTCAATTGCCTCCACATGTATCTTATGTTGACTTAATTTATGTATTTAATTTCCTTGGAATGTATCCTGGGTTGACTTCATTCAGTCACTTCAATTTCATCCAAATGTACACTGGGTTGATTTCATTCATGTTTTTTAATTTCTCCCAATTTTAATTTCTCCTGGGCTGACCTCATTCATGTTCTTCAATTTATTCAAGTTTGTCCTGGGTTGACTTCAGTCAGGTACTTCCACTTCCTCAAATTGTATCCTGTGTTGACTTCAGTCATGCACTTTTATTTACTCTAAATAAATCCTAGGTTGACTTCCACTCATGTAATTCAATTTCCTTCAAATGAATCCGGGGTTGACTTCATTGATATACTTCAATTTCCTCCAAATGTATCCTGGGTTTACTTCATTCATGTACTTTAAGTTGCTACAAATGTATCCCGGGTTGATTTCATTCATATACTACAATTTCCTCCATATGTATCATGAGTTGGCTTCATTCAGTCACTTCAATTTCCCCCAAATGTGACCTTTGTTGGCTTTATTCATGTACTTCAATTTGCTCAAAATGTATCCTGGATTCACTTCATTCGTGTTTTTTAATTTCCTCCAAATGTTTCCCGGGTTGACTTCATTCATGTACTTTAATTTCCTTCGAATGTATCCTGAGTTTACTTCATTCAGTCAATACAATTTCCTCCAAATGCATCCTGTGTTGATTTTATTCATGTACTTCAATGTACCCCAAATGTGCCTGTTGTTGACTTCATTCATATGCTTCATTCATATGCATTTCCTCCAAATGTATCCTTCGTTGACTTCCACTCATGTAATTCAATTTCCTCCAAATGTTTCCTGGGTTGACTTCATTTATGTACTCCAATTTCCTTCAGATGTATCCTGAGGTGACTTTATTCAGTATCTTCAATTTTCGTCCCCATGTATATTATATTGACTTCAAATATGTACTTTAATTTCTTTCGAATGTATCCTGGGTTGCCTTCATTTGTGGACTTCAATTTCCTCCAATGTATCCTGTGTTGACTTCCACTCATGTAATTCAATTTCTTCCAAATTTATCCTGAGTTGCCTTCATTCATGTTCTTCAATTTCTTCCAAATGTATCCAGGGATGACTTGATTCATGTTTTGCAATGTCTCCAAATGTATCCTGGGTTGACTTCAGTCAGGTACTTCCACTTCCTCAAAATGTATCCTGGGTTGACTTCAGTCATGTACTTTTATTTACTCTAAATAAATCCTAGGTTGACTTCCACTCATGTAATTCAATTTCCTCAAAATGTATCCGGGTTGACTTCAGTCATGTGCTTCCACTTCCTCAAAATGTATCCGGGTTGACTTCAGCCATGTGCTTCCACTTTCTCAAAATGTATCTTGGGTTGACTTCTACTCACGTAATTCAATTTGCACCAAATGTATCTAGGTTGACTTTATTCATGTACTTTAATTTCCTCCAAATGTATCATGGGTTGATTTCATTCATGTACTTTAATTTCCTTCAAATGTATCCTGAGGTGACTTCATTTAGTCGCTTCAATTTCCTCGACATGTATCTTATGTTGACTTCATTTATGTAATTTAATTTCCTTCGAATGTATTCGAAGAGGACTTCATTCATGTTCTTCAATTTCCTCCAAATGTATCCTGGGTTGACTTGATTCAAGTTTTTTAATGTCTCCAAATGTATCCTGGACTGACTTCATTCATGTACCTCAAATTTCTCCAAATGTATCCTGGGTTGACTTGTATCATGTTTTTTTAACGTCTCCAAATGTATCCTAGGTTGACTTCATTCATGTACTTCTACTTCCTCAAATGTGCCCGTTGTCGATTTCATTCATGTACTTCTATTTCCTCCAGATGTATCCTGAGTTGACTTCAATCATGTATTTTAATTTCCTTCAAATGTTTCCTGGGTTGATTTCATTCAGTCACTTGAGTAATGTCGAGGATTACTGCCAATATTTAACCGTTTCTGAACGCAAATCTCTTCGGATCTCCACAACCAGGAAATGTCGAAACCCAAATGAACTTCTTCCTCCTACAGTAGAACAATTTTCAACAACTTGCCTACATGCATTTCATGTTTACCATTCAGATGACAGCAATAGCAGCGGATCTGAAGAAGTGTTCCATAGGTGAAAGACTCATTTCCAGCGAACGAGGGACATGGATTTGTGTAGACATTCAAGGTGAGCTATCTATCTCAGAAAAGTACGAGATAATGGGAAAAACTTAACATTTTCAAAATTGTTATAGATACAGTGAAATCCGGATAAGTCAAATTTCAAGGGATCATGGATATGATTTTATTTAACCGATATTTTACTTATCTGAACCCCGCCAGACTCCTCATGTCCCTATCAGTATGCAAATGAACACATTGGGATCCACTTTAAAAATCTTTACGAACAATTGCAATACAATCAAATGTAGTGAAACGACTGTAAGCTGGGTATTGCATTCAGTTTGTTCATGTTAATTGGGATGATCACGTGTGCATTTTGCTTATCCGATGGCATTTACTCACTTTATTGATTGACGGGACATTGAAAGTCATTTTAGTTATCAGGAAATTATACTTACGCGATTTTACTTATTCATATCAAAACAGTAATGAGTAAAAAGGAAATGCCGACAGAAAATGTTTTACTTATCAGGATTTCACTGTACTAGTTTCCAATAATAGTTGTAGGGCAATAATGAACACACTAGGAACACATTATAAACGATAGTGAAATAGATGTTATGGCTGCCCACGGTCTTGAAGTACGAAAGGTGGAAAATGGGAAATTGTAAAGTTGACATTTTTATCAGCAATGAATTATTCGGCTCGGTTTGTTAAACATTCATTCACTCGACAAGGAATACTGCGAATGAGTCTCCCGATGACGACTTGAGGGAGTCTGTCCCATTCATCTTGTAGCGCCTGGCCAAATGCATCCAACTTGCTCAGCGGTTTATGAAGTTGACGCACACGTCTCCCTAGAATGCCCCAGATATGTTCAAGGGGGGAAGGTCTGGGCTCATTGCTGGCTATGTTATTCTGTGGATGTTGAACTGTTTGACATGAGTATTGACCATTCGTGCACAGTGAGCTTGGGCGTTGCTATCAGAGAAGACTAAACGTCGACCCACACACCTAGCAAACGGGACAACAAAGAGTGCCAGAATGTTATCCGATGCTAATATCAAGCCACTCACAATATGTAGTGGAGTTCGGCGAGTCATAGTGATGCCTCCGCACATCTCAGTCATCTCAGTCCAACCACCGCCAAATCCGTCATGAGGTCTTAGGCTGACATTGGCTTCACGTTCATTTCGATGTCGCCGATTTCGACCACGCTTATCAAATGAGTGAAGAGTGAATCGAGATTCATCTGAAACCATGACAGATGCCCAGCGACGGATACTCCAGTCACGTTCTGTAGGCAACACAAATATTTGTAAATGGTGGCATAACCCATGACCGTTGATCATAAATTTCGAATTGTCTGACCAGTTGCTCCGACGCCTGTAACCTGATGAAATTTTGCAGCAGTTTGATTCGCCGAACTGGTTCGAATTCACAGAGCCTATGTTTGTCTCAATCGATCCTGTACTCGTTGCCCCGGGACGCCCTAACCGGGGTCGATCATCAATATTTGGGGTTGTTGGTACATATTCCATACTATTTCACATTGAACGCGACATGGTTAACGTTTTAGCCACTGCACACTGACTTCTGCCTGTTTACAGCATGGGTGTAGCTCCCTCAAACCTAATTTGAAAGTGTCAAAATCAGAAACTCCACCCAACGCACACCTTTGACGCCACTGCATGCTGCCCCCTCAGACTATTAACACCTTTGACGCTGCGTGTAGCCCCCTCATACTTGGAATTCCTTTGACGCCACTGCGTGCTGCCCACTCAGACTATGAAAACATTTGACGTCACTGCGTGCTGCCCACTCAGACTATGAAAACATTTGACGCCACTGCGTGCTGCCCACTCAGACTATGAACACCTTTGACGTCACTGCGTGTGGCCCCCTCAGACTATGAACTCCTTTGACGCCACTGCGTGTAGCCCCCTCAAACTATGAATACCTTTGACGCAACTGCGTGCTGCCCACTCAGACTATTAAAACATTTGACGTCACTGCGTGTTCCCCTCTCAAACCATGAATACCTTTGACGCCACTGCGTGTATCTCCCTCAAACTATGAACACCTTTGACGCCACTGCGTGCTGCCCACTCAGACTATGAACACCTTTGACGCCACTGCGTGCTGTCCACTCAGACTATGAACAACTTTGACGTCATTGCGTGCTGTCCACTCAGACTATGAATACCTTTGACGTCATTGCGTGCTGCCCACTCAGACTATGAACACCTTTGACGTCATTGCGTGCTGCCCCTTAGACTATGTATACCTTTGACGCCACTGCGTGCTGTCCACTCAGACTATGA
This sequence comes from Diodora aspera, assembly GCA_031471655.1. Taxonomy (NCBI): domain Eukaryota; kingdom Metazoa; phylum Mollusca; class Gastropoda; order Lepetellida; family Fissurellidae; genus Diodora; species Diodora aspera. The sequence goes on from JAUELE010233362.1 coordinate 6,971, forward strand.
ACACCTTTGACGTCATTGCGTGCTGCCCACTCAGACTATGAACACCTTTGACGTCATTGCGTGCTGCCCACTCAGACTATGAACACCTTTGACGCCACTGCGTGCTGCCCACTCAGACTATGAACACCTTTGACGTCATTGCCTGCTGCCCCCTCAGACTATGTATACCTTTGACGCCACTGCGTGCTACTCCTCAAACTATGAACACCTTTGACGCCACTGCGTGCTGCCCACTCAGACTATGAACACCTTTGACGTCATTGCGTGCTGCCCTCTCAGACTATGTATACCTTTGACGCCACTGCGTGCTGCTCCTCAAACTATGAACACCTTTGACCCCACTGCGTGCTGACCCCTCAAACTATGAACACCTTTGACGTCATTGCGTGTAGCCCCCTCAGACTATGTATACCTTTGACGCCACTGCGTGCTGCTCCTCAAACTATGAACACCTTTGACGCCACTGCGTGCTGACCCCTCAAACTATGAAAACATTTGACGTCACTGCGTGTGGCCCCCTCAGACTATGAATTCCTTTGACGCCACTGCGTGTAGCCCCCTCAAACTATGAATACCTTTGACGCAACTGCGTGCTGCCCCCTCAGGCTATGAAAACATTTGACGTCACTGCGTGTTCCCCACTCAAACCATGAATACCTTTGACGCCACTGCGTGTATCTCCCTCAAACTATGAACACCTTTGACGCCACTGCGTGTAGCCCCCTCAAACTATGAATACCTTTGACGTCACTGCGTGTTGCCCCCTCAGACTATGAACACCTTTGACGCCACTGCCGGTTTACATTATGGGTGTAGATCCCTCAAACTATGAATACCTTTGACGTATTTGCTTGTAGCTCCCTCAAAATATAAACAGCTTTGGCGTCACTGCGTGCAGCTCACTCAAGCTATGAACACCTTTGACGCCACTGCGTATTGCCCCCTCAAACTATGAACACATTTGACGTCACTGCTTGCAGCCCCCTAACACTATTAATGCCTTTGACGTTACTGCGTGTGGCCCCCTCAGACTGTCGAAAGTGTGTCTGTGTTTCACGGATATGAACATCTTGCACAGGATGTGTGTCGTGAACACGTATGTCTTTCTAATTCTTTGTGCTAACATTTACGCTACTCAAAAGAAGTTAATAATCAAAGCTGATATAAGCAAGAACTGATCTAATCGATTCTTCTGTTTGAAGGATTGTCGAAACTAGCCATACGAATATGTTTTAGAAAATGCAATGTTGCTACTACTGAAAATTACAAATTTCCGAAAAGATCAAGTGAAAATTTAATGCTGACGTTTACTGAATTTTAGAAAGCATTGCTTCATGTGACATATGCCCCCAACATTTATAATTTATCGGCAATGCACTTGACACTTTAATCATGCGCACATTGGTATGCCGTCAGTCTGAGGTTGCCAATGTATTCAATGTTTCCCAGTCTGTGATCAGCAGATTATGGAGCAGGTATCACCAAACCCATAATGTTGAGGATCGACGCCGTTCAGCGGTCCACAGGCAACAACAAGAGCCCAGGATAGGTTGATTCGTACCCAGGCTGTGAGAAATCGCACTCAAATAGCAAATCAGATTGCTGCAAGCCTACACCTTGCTGCTGGGGTCCGCGCGACAGGTCAGACAACTAGAAATCGTCTACACGAAGAACATCTTCATGGGAGACGGCCGCGTATAGTTCAATGACAAACCTCCACATTGCCAATATACGCGAATGGTGTACATGACGCAAGTACTGGGGAAATCGTCTGTGGTCACGTGTAATGTTCTCAGATGAGTCCCGGTACACTTTAGATTTCCTTGATAGGCGTTGTAGCACCTGGCTACGTCGTAACGAACGCCATGCCAATGTTAACCTGAGGCAGCATGACAGAGTTGGCGGTGGGTCTGTTATGGTGCGGGGTGGGATCATGATGACTAACCCAAGCCGGCTCCATATCATGCAAGAAAGAGTTACTCTATGTTGTCCTGTTTCCGCGACGAGAGGGGTGCCGATTTGTATTTCAGGACGACAACACCCGTGCTCAACGTGCAAGAAGAGTCAATAAACACTTTCAACGACACAATATCCACAGGATGCCCTGGCCAGCTATGAGTCCTGACCTTTCCCCCATTGAAAATCACTGAGACATATTGGGCCGACGTTCGCGTCAACGTGAAAGGCAACCTGTCACGCTAGATGAACTTGGCCAGGCATTGGTGGAAGAATAGGACAGACTGCATCGAATTACCATAGATTGATTTATACGCACGATGCCTCAACGAATCAATGAGTGTTTGGCCAATAACTGGGGTATTTCGCACTATTGATACAAACATGTAAACTTCTTTCACGGACCATGGCAGCAAGAGAAACGGTTTAGGTAACAAAAATACCGCGGAAATTGTTTACTCAATGCCTTCTTTGTACAGATTATTATCATTAGTTTATTATTGACTTTACAATTTCAATATCTCCTGCATTTTTTACGAGTACATATTAATTATCCCCTTGCCCATCTATAAAAATATCCACCCATTCATACATGCATCTATCCGTCCATCCTTGGATTCATCCATCCATCAGTCAGTCTGCAGCATGGGCTGTTTACTTTATTGTAACAGATACGTTATTACAGACAACATAGAGCATCCTCGAAATCCAGGTAATGTGTGACTCCGCCATATACCTACTCTTTTTCACGACGATCGTATCAAGGGGGGGGGGGGGCGTTTTGACCGACGCTTCCATAGCGAATGCTTGCGTCCAATAGTGGAGCGTTTCTCCTAAAACTCGGCAAACAAAGAACGCGAAATGTTTACATTTATCAAGAGTAACTTCTCTTGCAGTGAAAACACCACTTCATTGGTTGTCTATTTTTAGTAAATTTGGACTTTCCATGCACTCAACAAGATTATTCTGAGCAGGAGTACATCCAGGGTATTATGAAAATCGTTTCAGTACAACAACCAAGGTAAAAATCTTTCTGAAGATCAGAAGTGGCACAGGCAGGAGATTTTAATATTGTCTTCTCTGAATATTTTCTTTTAGAGATTAATGTGTATTTTAGCAATCTGAACACATTTTAGCTTTCTAGTTTTGGCAAGTTTGTTTTTATGTTTTATTTCAGCACAATCAGAGACACGGAAGTCGCTGCTGCTCACGGTTCCATGGACAGACGAAATGAGATTAGGAGCCATAATTGATCTGGAGACTGGAACGACCGTCAAAGTCCGCCTCCCTTGGACTACTATTCGGGATATAATCTATTCGGTCAAAAACAAGAAACTTTTCATCGCGCTAAAAAGTGAAATAATTTCCTTTTCTCCTAGACATTTTCAGGAAGCCCTCACTTCCAAGGATAACCTCAACTCCAACGGACCTGTCAGTTCTAAATGGTCTGTCAAGTCAAACCATGTCATCAGTTCCAAGGGAACTGTTCTGATAAAAACGGCCATGCCACTGGCAATGTGCCTGGATGAGTTAGATGACCTTCTCTTTTTCATATCACAACATTCCGCCATTCGCAGAATGTCTGTGAAAGAACGCAAGGTCAAGAAACTTGTCTCTAACATATACACGTTCAGCTGCCTGCAAGTCGACACAGTTCGTAAAATATTATACATAACAGCAAGGACCAAATTATTGTCCTACACATATGACGGACAAAACAGAAATGTTGTGTTCACAGCTGATAGCAGTAAACTTACAGGAGGTTTAGTATACAACCCAATAAACGAGGTGTTCTATTTCACTGTAGGATCAAAGATAATGCATATAAAACAAGCAGGTACACCCAGTCTGTTATGCACGATAACTGATTTGCAGAAGTCGTTTGTCCTTAAGATGATTATAGATGTGAACATTTTATACCTTGTACCCAGCGAATTTGGTACCGTTCTTTGGATAGATGTTTCAGACACATCTAGACAAGAAAGAGTAACAATTGACACGAACACATTTAAGTGTATGTTGACCATATGTTTATTCTGAAAACGTGTCTGTAATATATGTATAAACCTTAAATCTTCGTGATTTGACATTGCTAAAGACTTTTTCAGAAGTTGAAATAACAAAAATAAAACTTTTCGGCAGTCTATGTACATGTATTTGATTTGAAAGTCACGTGACACATATACTTGTTTTAACATTTGCAAAAGGTTGTCATGTCTTTGTTATAGAAGTTATATCGAGAGTTGAGTTCTTCACCTTAAGTAGAGGGAATGGAGTTATGCAGAGTACATGTACATGCATAGTGCATGCACGTGCAGTTTAACCTCTTCATTTAGCACGGATCAAGTTATTTCCCTTTTCTGGTACTGGAATGCGGGTTCACATTCGTCCAACCCTTACCTTACTCAGGTGTATCGTTTATTTGGTTTGAATGGCATGACCTATGCACTTGCGTAACATCAGAAGAAAGTTGTCACGTGTTTCGTTCAAGGGTTATAGATGTAATGTCAGACATACGAGGGTTTATTGATAAAGTTTCCACCTTACCTACAAGGAGGTGAGTAATGCATATGTCGTTACATGCACGTGCTGTTTAGCTTTTGTGGCATTTTTGTTTCACACGTTTAAAGGACACGGAAAGACTTTCCTAAGTATTGCTTATTTTCTACGTAGATGTAATGCCAACTACATATCAAACACATACGTATAATTGTTTCCCCGGAAAAACACGGCAAACTGTCGAAAATAGGACTTTTATTCACCAGTAGCGACGAGCCTGGCGCAGATCCAGAAAGTTAATTAGGCAGGCGGTCACGTGATGTGTGACGTCATCTGTGACAATCGCCTCGTCAAAACAAGAGAGCGGTGCAGAGATTAAGCCATCAGTGCGTCTTCGCGTGTTACAATACACGCGATAATACAACTTACTATATCTTGAGTGGTATTTAGAAGTCGGAGGAATTAGTATGAACAAAC
>JAUELE010233373.1:0-11902 GCA_031471655.1 Diodora aspera
AGAGAGAAAGAGCAGTTGCAAGAGAGGTTAAGAGAGAGTGAGAGAGAGTGAGAGAGAGATAGATAGAGAGAGCAGTTGCAAGAGAGGTTGAGAGAGAGAGTGAGAGAGAGATAGAGAGAGAGAAAGAGCAGTTGCAAGAGAGGTTAAGAGAGAGTGAGAGAGAGTGAGAGAGAGATAGATAGAGAGAGCAGTTTCAAGAGAGGTTGAGAGAGAGTGAGAGAGATAGAGAAAGAGAGATAGATAGAGAGAGCAGTTGCAAGAGAGGGTGAGAGAGAGTTCTCATTAGCGACGAGAGAGAGAGAAAAAAACACAGAGAGGAAGACAGAGAGAGAGAGAGAGAGTTTCTTTACATCAATATTGTGTCGCTGCCATGCAAGCTAACTGCCCGAGGCATGACGTCGAACCAACGATTCAGACAACGTTGTTTCTGTCCTGAAGCTTTTACAACCGCTTCAAACGCTTTTCCGTAGATCACTGCAGTTCCATGGACAACAGATTACTCCCGAGTCCAAGAATCAATCGTAATAGATGGATCCTTGGCACATAATAACCAGCATCGGTCGAACTGTAAGTTTGTAACGAGCGAACCTTTGCATACGTTGTCAGAACCGGAGTCATGCATCTGTCCAAACTCGAGTAAGAAAGCGGGAGCAAGTTGTACTCCTCACGGAATACATTTCCTGTCTTAGCGCTACCTCGCATAGAGGAGTGTCAGATAAGTATCAGTTTCAGACAGGTGTGGTTCAATCTGGGTATGGGCCACAGTCGTATCCCATCCGGCACACTCATCATAAAAATCGGACGAAGCACAAGCCAGCTCTGTCCACTAAGCCAGTCTTAGAACAGACTCTGTAACCCTTTTATTCAAAGTTGAATATATGGTTAAACTTAGTGTTTTCATATCAAACAACATATAACACGAAAACATACATAAAATTATGTGCATACACAAAATATATAGCAAGTTTGTCGGTTCTACAGCCTCTTGAACAGCCTCATTTATTTTGTGACCCCCATGCGATAAAACAGACAAAAACATACATTCTGAACTTTCCGACAGAATCTTGAAAATGTTCGAAAACCTTCGGAGACGTTACACTTGCAAATAAATGCATTGGGCTAATATTCGGAAAGCATGCGAAAACCGAGGGAACATTCTTCAGTAAAGCCTCAGGGAAAGGTTCGGGATGAGGCTGGCAAATTTGAAAGTAGAAAATAAACCGTCCACATCTGCCAGGATTAAGGGAATACGGCGTTATTTAATTAGGCCGGTTGTGAATCCGTATTCGTATCTCGTTTAGCCGGTCATCGCTGATAAAAAATTGGTACAGCCAAAACTTGGACTTAAAAACAGATATAAATGCGACGTACATAAAGGGATAATCATATTTTTCACAGGTAACCTCCGCAAATAATTGTTAGGTGAGTAGAATATCATATCATTGTATTTTATTGTTACTTCCGGTCACTTCTGGGTCGGAAAGTGTCTTACCTTGGTACCTGTGACTGTACTTAGTTTCAGACAGACATACAGACAGACAGTTTATTTCAGTATCCAGGTCACATGGTCAAAACTACATAGAAAGTTACAAAACAGTGCGTCATCGGTGTAATACATTGTAAATTATAGAAACATATTAAAATAGGTGATTGTATTTTCAGAAATAAGGCAAGGGTTTTAAAATGTAAATACTTTTGCTATTAACAAGTTCAAAACACTTTTGCTCGTTTGGATTATTGTAGAAATATGGACGAATAAATCGCTTTCTGGAGTTTTCACATGAAGGACAAACCAACAGAAAGTGAAATTCATCTTCAACAAGACCTGAATCACATTTATTGCATAAAATTAAAGACACATCACCATGGGGATTAAACCTTTTTCTGTACAATATTTAACTTCGAAATGAACATCGAAATTTACATCAAATTTTAACCAGGTCTTTCTGAGGTGCTAACTGTAAAATACTTTTCTGGTTCAAGAAGTGATTTAATATGTACATAATGTTTAAGAAACTCTGAATTTGATATCGAATCATGTCACAATTGATACTGTATATAAACATATAAATAAATAAGTCAACATCTCCACAATCTTGAACAAACCATACGTAAGATTTTAACATCAAATGACTTTAACATGAAATAACAGCTGTGAGGCAAACGATCACGGTCCATTTTAACAAGTTTACACCAATATTTGATAGATCTACTGCAGTATAATACACATAACATCCACACACCCCTAAAATTGCCTTTGATGATGCACATTCGCTTAAACCTAAATATGTTTTTTAAAAACATACTCTGCACCTTTTCGATTGATTCTCGATAAGTGCATCCCCATATTTCTGAGCCATTTGTCAAAATTGGTATAATTGTCTTGTAAAATATATATATTAACAGCTTAATATCAGTGCTAATTAAAGAGTAATTTTTGGACATAGTCAATATGAAATAAGAGGCTTTTCTTGCTTGTATTGTCAACGTTTCACAGGCCTTTGATCACACTAACCTGGAGGAGAAGACTACTCCAAGATATTTATAATACGACACAGTTTCAATTGGAGAATGATTGTAACACCACTTTTCTGAACTCTTTAAAGTATCCCCCATTTCTGAAAGCTATTACCTTCGATTTTTCAAGGTTTACTTGGAGGCCCCATTTATCACAAAATAATTTCCAAAAATCTAACTTGCGTTGTAAGCTTATTATCAGATCATCTACATCATCAGCAAATAATAAAGTTAAGACATCCTCTGTATTCTGCATTATCTGTATATCTCTTAAGCCACTGGCTTAATTCACATACAAACTCATTAATAAACAATATAAATAAGACTGGATTCAAAATACAGCTTTGCCTAACACCACAAATTGTAAGAAATTGCTGACTTACTTGATTATTTACACGAACACATGCTTTTACCTTGTGAATACATATTTTCTAACAGCCTAAACATTTTGCCATGAATACCTCTTTTTAGCAGTACATAGATCAATTTATATCTATCAACAAGGTCAAACGCCTTCCGAAAATCAATAAAAGCTGCATAGAACCGATGTTTTGGTTTAGGTAAATATTTCTGACATAGTGACTGTAAAAATATTATCAATTGTAGAGCATCCTTTCCTAATTCCACATTGAGCCTTATCAATAATATCATAAAGATCTAACCACTTCCTCAATGTAGTTTCAAGTATAGATGTAAATATCTTACCAATTACATTTAACAGAGAAATGCCCCCATAGTTATTTGGATCGGTAGGCGCACTCTTTTTATACAGAGGCACAATCATTCCAATATTCCATGATTCAGGAAATATACCTGAATAAAAACAAAGTTAAATAACAGTTACATATACGATGTTAATTGTAATGCATTTTTAAAAAAGTCAGCAGGTATACCATTTATGCCTGGCGATGTAGCAGACTTAAGTCCCTTTACTGATGATATGATTTCATCACACATGATAACATCAGATAAAAAAGTTTTTTTAGAATTACAATGACACGCAAATAATGCTGGGTGTGGGTACGAAGAGAATGTAATGTTTCAACTGCGAAATATTATTAGTTTTTTTGATACTTGAGCCTGATATATGCTGCAATTCATCTAAATAAATTAAATACATACGATACCATTTAATTATAATTTCAAAAGTGCTTACCTAAATGGATTGCCTTTACCAGTCAACTAAATGTAAATGAATGCGTTTTTGGCTATCGTTATATATCTGGAGCTCAGATCTCCCTTAGTTATTTATTATTGATCTTTATTCCTCCTTTGGAGAGCATAAACATGAATACAGACTATTTACAATCAACTGAATAAATTATCATATATGTAGTACATGTATGTACATTTACATAGGATCGTTATGTTTAACATTGTACGTATACATTGTACATTGCTGAGCACATTTTGAATATGTTATTCACAATAATTTTACAATATATCATGTTATCGTCTTCAGTGAGTTTAACAGGAGGTTGACATGACAGTAATCTGAGAACAAGATCTGTATCAGACAGTGAGTGGAGAGTAACACTGAGTCCAATGGTTCCACAGGAGGCAAGTTCACACCACAGTTATATCAACCGCATTACAACCAACCGCCATAACCGACGGTCACAGTTGGAATACATTCTGTGCATGACTCTGGCTATAAACGTTTACGCTTTCAAAGAACTTTCTAAATCATCGGGCTGACCACTTATGTTAAGGATCAGTTTGTTTTAAAAATCACCAACTCTTTAATTGTTCGGTTAGGTTCAGGGCGGATATACAAAAATACAAAGTAAAATACTAACAGTAAAAATTGAATAAATGAGTAATACAATTGATAGACGTTCTGAATAATATGGACGAAGGACATTGTTGACCAGTTCTCCAGGAGTTCAGAGCTAGTACAATTTGATTTAAGTACTGACCGTGTTACGTATATATCAGAGTGTGTGATTTGCCATATCGGAGCTCACTAAATTATAATGGTCGCTTTTAATAAGCAAAAATATCCTCGAAATTCAGGGCATGTGAATCCGCTAACGACTCTCTCATATGCTCTGGATGTACTCCTATTCTCTATATTCGTTTTGTGCGTACGGAAAGTCCAAATCTGCTAAATATAGACAACCAATGAAATGTCGCATTGATTGCACTAGAGGAATTAACAAAATAAGTATCGTTTGATAAATATAAACACATGACGTCTTTACTTCGTCGAGTGTCAGGAGAGACGCGCCACATGATTGGACGCAAGCTTTTGCTGTGGAAGCCTCACTGATCCAGGGCATCCAGGGCATCTGAGGGGGCCGTTGGCCAAGTCATATGCCCTGGATTTGCGAAATAAGAGGATCCACCATAGTATATATTTATCCGACATAACTCTTTCTTAAAACTACAAGCAGACATAATCATCTATATACTAATTAAGTTTGACCTGTGATCTATATGACATTTGAGTCAGTAACCTTATACATGACTTATTTTCCTTGACATGGCCCGTTTTCGGAAACATTTTCAACGAAACGACTAATAACAGAAAATATTGTATTTAGAAAATGCAAACCCTGCAATGTGCCCAATATGTGTAGGAAAAGTACTGAACGGTTCGAGAGCTATGGTCCGATACCGAAAAGCGGACCGTTTTCATTATGATCCATAGCCATCCGCCATGCCCGCTCTTGGGGTTAGAGTGCTCTAAAATGCATCATCTGCCCAAAGCTTGTGTTAAGTTCTGTGTCAAAATACTGAAGAGTTCCAAATATCTGCTCTGAAATCTAAAATGATAAAGTCGCAACACTGTGTTGCCACGGAAACGGAAAATATATCATGTTGTGACGCACTAACGAATGAATGAAGATAATTTCTATACTCATGTTAACAAAGGTTGTCACAGATTGCACCAGAGTGGGGACATCCCTCCCGCACCTATCCCTTCCCCCGTACATGTACATACCTCCACCCCCGCCTTTACCAACCACCGCCCAATCAGGAAAAAAGTAATAATTCGTCGGGGAAAATCTCGAAGAAAGTATGTGTTTAATTGTGTGATTTGAACATTCTTGTATTTGGTTTAGCAAATGATTTCCTTTAACCCCCAAATAGGGATCCTCAGCCTCCCTGTCGGGGAATTCCTTGCGCCACTCCTCCTCACCCTGTATTTTTTTGCATACTATACTGATGTCCAAAAGAAACTATACAGAGAAAAATGATTGAAACCTTTACCTTTACTTTCTGTGTTTGTGTGACTGTTCAAATGAAATGATCTTACTTTAGAGGAATTCAATTTGGTTCATATCGCGTTGAAACAACACTCTTTTGAATAAATATCTGTGAAAATAGACAACAATATTTTGTTTCTCCAGGTGTCTCTGAAAATCTTCGTATACTTTCTTTTGGGTGCCAGTATAGTATTATAGAAACACGGTTAGAAAAGAACGAAAACGGGAGTGAGAGAAGATTAATTTAATAACTGACATAATGTTCATTCGAATACGATCATATGCCAACATAAACCATGGCACTGAAGTTCCCGAGGCATGAATGAGATGACATCAAGAAACACAAGTGCTGCAATTGCCATATGTGTCAACTTAACAGTATAAAATAAGAAAGATTACATGAAGACATGTACAAACAAAGGAAATAAATCTCTTTGGAATTTAGAACGCTGTGGCTCCTCAAGATATCATTTGTGTAATTGACAGCATACAAAGACGGATTATCTCCCTTAGTGACACTTTTGGTGGCGCTACACGTTCAAATGTAATGCCAAGGAAAACTTATTCTGTCAGTACATGTTTTGGTTAATGGGTCTCTTCACGCAATCGTTCTTACTTTATACTGTTGAATTTATACCTGTGACACAGCAGGACATGTGAGGTCACGAGCTTGCGAAGTTAAGCAACGTAGAGCCCGGAGAGTAGTCAGATGTGTGCTCGGCTGGCGCTGAAAGCTTCCAGGCCTAACTCGCACTGAGACGCTGGCAATGTCAATGGTGTCACCTTGGACAAGTGGCTTTACTCGTAAATTGATTCAGTCCACCCAGCTGAAACTGGGTACTGGTCCTCCATCAGGAGTGTTGTTTACCGCCTAGCGCCTTGAGGCTGCTTGAGTTACACCAGGGTAACAATGCCGAGCTCTTTGAGCAAGCTATACAAGCCTGGATTTAGCGCTGAGCAGGATCTAACACTGTTTTATTATTATGCGTGTTTCACGATGTCACCTCATTCATGCCTCAGGTGCTTCACTGTCACGTTTATGGTGTCATATGATCGTTTTGAAATGACAATTGTGTCAGTTATTAAACTGATCATTTCTTGTTCTTTTCTGACATTGTTTCTATCAAATGTAAAACATGTAGCGGTCACAACCTTTATATGCATGAGTATATACCCCCTCTAACGTTGTTAGGCTGGGGATAAAATCGCATTACCTGTATCTGTTAACGAGCATTGTCAGTCAAAAAGCAGACAATTAGCCGCATCGTTTGGCATCGTTAGCAACTTTCAGCCATTAGTAGCGGATTAAATTAGCATCAGTATATGAACCCGCATCATTAATCTGCATCCACTTCCGACTGGTCCAACATCAAAATCATGTTTACTCAGAAATACAACCCCGACCGCCATTGTTTATCCCCGTGATTATGTTCTCATTTGCGTGGTTTGCGAATTTTAACAGCTTTCAATATTAGCTGTGTAAAAATATACGAAAAGGAACGTTGGTAGAATGAACACCAGTTTTCTGACTATTGATCAGTTTGGTTGGACGTAAATTAGATACGTAAAGTCTCGTTGCTATGTTTAATTTCGTGAATGTGAATACCGTAAGACAACATACCGCCTCATATTACTAATGATTGCAAAGACTGAATGTTTGGAGACGTTGAAACTTGATCTTTTCAATTTTTGCCTCATCGAAGATGTAGGCTTTTTATAGCATCTGTCTATTAACAATACTAATAATAATGAATAATGGATAGTTCTTTTAAAGCGCGGTATCTCCACCCAAGAATAGACCCAAAGCGCTTCCATATATTACCCTGGTTAACCCAAGCCGCCTTTCAGCGCTAGAAGGTCATTACACTCCGACAATTGGAGGACCCGTACCCAGTTTCAGCTGCCGATACAAAATATCCTTTTATTCAACGTAATCTTCAGCTGAGATTTGAGTTTTTTCAAATTGTAATAACATTTTAGAAATTACCTAATTTTATACATGCACGTTTATATCCAGAGCCGACACGGTGTTACAATAAATGTTTTATTGTTTTTTTTCTACTTACACTCAAGTGAAACATTTTAATGAATGTTGGTACACCATAGCTGCTAGTTGAAATTGTTCTTAAAATGTGATGCCCCTATACAAATGTATATATATCATCACCAAATATATGTACAATGTTGTAAGTGGCGTAGCCAGAGGTGGGTGCAGACGGTGGACGGGCATGCACCCACACTCTCAGAGGCCATGCCCCTACTGCCCCCCCCCCTAAAATGACAATACAGTGTAACTCTGTACACCTCACCAATTAAAGCGTCCATGCATTTATATAACCAATTTGTATTAAAAATAGTCCTCACAAAATGCAACCTTGTCTTACTCCCCTCATTCCCAATACGGAGCCTAGCTACGGCGCTAGATGTTGCACATGCACCTTCCCTTGAATACTATCATTTGAACATTCAACATTGTTCTAGAGTGTCTATCTCTACTGACTATTCGATCTATTAATACTTACTCCGATTCTTGCTCGACTATTAATCGTCAACGTCCAACTTAAGACCCATCATCAGTTAGAAAGAGCTCATCTCGCTTCATTTAACTCATCTTTGAAATCATGAGTATTTATGACTCCGCCAACGCCTCCGTTAGATACCCTGGATTCACTCCTTTGCTGAACGATCTCCAGGTCGGTGTTTAGACCAATCAGTCAGGCGTTCTTAGCGAAAGCTTGCACCTAATCATGTGGCGCGTCTCTCTCAACACTCGACGAGGTAAAGACATCTGCGATGTCCCTGTGTTTATTTGTCAAGAGTTACATCCCTTGCTAATTCATCTGGTGTAGTTATGTGTTATGGTTGTCTATATTTAGAACATTGGGACTTCCCATACACACACAATAGCTATCGTGAATAGGAGTGAATCCAGGGCATTTGACGAAGACATCGACGGAGTCATAATTACCCAGGATTTTGAGGATGCATTTCACTACGGAACTACGCTGGAGATCTGTATTAGATTTCAAACTACGTCTAGAAAAAACTGCCTCTACTGAAACTTCCATGCCAAAGTTTCCACCTCCTGGCCTACCCTATTCTATTAATCTAAGAATCTACTTCCACACACCGAAGTCTCGGAAGTTGTAAATCTGGCTCACTCACGTGATTGCCAAGCGGAGTCTCAGAGTCATTCTTGACTTGACAGGGCAAGGATGTAACCAAAGTAGATCACTAGAAGGTTAGTAGGAGAGAAAGGGTTAACACAACATCCAGTGAAAAGAGTTACGTCAACGTGGTAAGTTAAAAAGTGCACATTAACTCTTTATGGATTAACATGGATGATGAATACTGATATGATCGTAAAAAATGAAAAACACATTGCATAAAATAATTGAAGTGAGTATTTTAGTGATAAAGTTCAGAGCAGTGTAAAAAGTGGGCTATTTAAATTTAATTAAATATTTTTTTCTTTTTTTTTTTGTTTATGAAAGAAAAATTGCCATCCGGATACCAGGACATGGATGTGTATTGCAATCAGCTGTGTCGTTCCGGGGTCCTGTGCAGTTGGCCCCGCCATGAAAAGGACCTCTGCACTTCCGGTTCCGGTACTTCCGGCCGCCACCACAGCTCAAACTGCATGGTTCCCATTCTTCCCAGTTTTGGAAAACTCCGTCAACTAAACATATATTTGTGATTATAATATCATACAGTAATAACTGAATAATAAAATAATAATAATAGTAATATCAATAATAATAACGTCAAAAAGGCGAAGAGAAAAGGGCATAAAATTCACGGATTTACCTCCCTTTGTACATTGTGTCAAACGGCGAGCAAGTTTAATGTCCTCGTGTCTTATATTTCAAAAACTTTAATAAAACAATTTTTGAGGGTGGGGGTGGGGGGGAGATAAGTATTTCGAGAAAATTGGGTAAAGGTCAGGTGTGGAGCAAAACCATTTTCAGATGGAAATGCCCCCCTCCCCCCGCTCAAAATCCCCGAAATAGGGACAGTTTTTCGGAGATGCACTTGTAAGAAATTAATTATCCAGATTTGATCGGAATAGGATTTTATCGACGTATTTATCAGAAGCTTAAACTCTCAAATGTTCATGCCACTATTCAAGTGTATTGTACTTATCCAGATCTAATTTGAGTAACATTTTATTGACGTATGTTTGTGTTTTGGTGTCGGAAGCTTTAATTCTAAAATGTTCATGCGAATTTTCTAATTATTTGATCGAAAGTTAAACGCATCAATTACAAATGAACTTATATAGTTAATCGACCGATATAAACTGAAGACCGAATGTCCACTTACTTGGACATGGGTGACTATTGCATGCTTGATGTTGAACTGCATCTCCAGGGCATGGCTGACCTTCAAACTGAGGCTCGATGCACAGTCGAGATCGAGGCTGACTTCCGCCCCCGCACGTGACATTACAGTCACCCCAGGAACCCCATACTTTCCAAACACCATCAACTGAAACAGGCAAAAGGTCAAAAGATTCAGTTTATGGTCATCAGAGACTGAGAGTCCGATGTAATGAGAACCTGTATTCCTATTTAATGTTAGGTCTTGTACAGCTTGCTCAAAGCTCGCGGCATTATTACCATGGTGTAACCCAAGCAGCCACTAGGCGCTAGAGGGTTAACAACACTCCTGATGGAGGACCAGTACCCAGTTTCAGCTGGGTCGACTGAGGCAATTTACGAGTAAAGGGACAGTCCAAGGTGACATCACTGACATTACCAACGTCTCAGTGCGAGAAGATTTGAAAACATTATACGCAAAATTGGAAACTTTTGGTTCTAGGTTACTAGTATTCATCCATTGATGATTCCATACAGTGACATTGTAGCAAAGGGTCCGAGTAATCACATGCTTGTCGTAAAGGGTCTTCTGCTTTCAGTTTTCTTTCTATTGGCCTCGTTTATGACGTCATCTTTCGGAGGAGGCCATCTTGCATGTCACAGTTGCCCTTGCAATGAAAAACATTATCTGGTCTAAAACCCGACCATCGCTCTTACTTAAGGTCTACATGTGTGACTTTCAATAAATTATTTGATTGTAAGGTTTAAATTATATTTGTATAAACCACTCAAAGTTACTTTTCTGAAATATGTGAAGTAGAAAATCAGGAAGAAATTGCATTCAATGTAAAATGAGCAACATGAAATGGACAGACTGCAAGTATGATAAGAGAAAGATAAGCAGATAGCAACCAAACAGAACGTGACGGAGGAGAACAGAAGGGTTAAAATAGTTGGAGAATCTATCCATGCCACAACACATGCTTGGTGTGACCTACTCGGACAAGGGTCGGTTCCACAAGCTTTCTCCTCATTCCAGGGGGCGCTACAATTACTACCTCCATGGAACGGCCCGATACATGGCCTTGACCTATGCGAAAGACTTCCGCCACACGTGACAGGACATTTGGACCAATCAGACCACAGATCCCACACACCATCAACTGAAACAAGCGGAAAAGCCCATTACATTCAGAAGCAAAAAAAGCAGCCATACAGATAGAAATGTGGTAAACTTGGTAGTTTAAACTTTAATTTAAGATTTCATAATTCCTCTTCACCTTTTATTGAACCAGCCTGAATCAAGTCCAGCGTTACCTTTAATAATTGCTGAATACCAACACAATTAACAGTCGTAGATCAAAAGGCGCCCCGTTTTTTGGCAAACCACAATTTTGATTCATTGAATATCAATAAGCCAACTTTCTACGTTTGAATTTACCATTAAAGTACAGACTGAACCAGCCGCACTCTGCATCTGAACCATGCCCTAAGAACTCAAAAGCAAGACAATTGCGTCTACAGCCATCAAGCCAGAATCCTTTCCCCCGATCAGCCCCGTTGAAGGTTTTATGGTTAAAATTGACACTACAGCTGCGTACCAAAAGTTTCTTCACTTTCTAATACTGGAAACATGTACCGACAGGATTACTCTTATATGTCACTGAGATGAAATTCTGCTTTGTGTTACTATTTTTGTTTTACATGTGACCTAAAATGATGAATATTGTTGCCTGGATAGGACACCGGCGCTTTGGACCTCCTTCGAACATCCAGCTAAGCCACTTGATTTTGTACCAATTCTCGGTGGTAAATTGTATTTCTTGTATTTAATGGGTTATATAATAACACATA
>JAUELE010233384.1:0-11900 GCA_031471655.1 Diodora aspera
ACAAGTCACCAACTAATATACAGAGAATCAGGATTCGTTACTCTTCGGGAGAGGCGTCGGAGGCACAAGCTCTGTCTTTTTTACAAAATTATTAATAATATGACCCCTTCATATTTATCAGACCGTGTGCCAAAGACTCGCTCCCTATCTCAACACAATCTGCGAAAGAGAAACGACATTGAAACTGTCTTATGTCGGAGTCAATCTTACTATAACTCGTTCTTCCCTGCAATGTTAACACTGCAGTGGAGGGATTTGGCTGCGGTCCCGCGACTAACTGAATACAATTTCAATGATATATCTACATTTTCGTTCTTCATTCAAAAGAAAACAATTTCAAAGAGTTCCTATATAGACTAATTATTAGTCTCTGGAATGTTTTTATTGTAAACTGTAATATTTTTTGTTATAAAATCCTAAAGCAGCCCAGAGACAAGCTGAATTCCAGAGTTGAATTTGGTTTTATCTAGACTTGCTAAACTGAAGGGTGTGGACTCAGAGCAGTAGGCTGGCATTGGATAAAAGTAGTTATTCAGCGTCTGTAAGACAGACTAAGTTCCTATATTGTTCACCATTATCCGCTGATTAATTGCTGTCCGCTGGAAATGAGGCACTGTTGGTTTCATAGCCGGTGTTTTTGATAATACTTTGACCCAAGTGTCAACTACAGTATCTGGCTTCTCAGGAGTCAGCAGTATCAGTTTCACTGAGTTGAAGGCGAAAATTTGGGCTTGGAGTATAGACTGTATCAGAATAAATGCTTGCCGTTTTTTTGGATTCAAAATAGTGGATGTAAATTATTTCAAGAATCAAAGCAACTCTGTTTCCGTCTCGAGTGTTTACGGAAGACGTTCTAAGACTTGTTAAGTGTTATTAAATGAGCTAACATGGCAACTGGCGCGCAGTAGCTTTTCTCTGGCCAACCAAAGAAACGGAATACAAGTTCATCCCAGGGAGTCTCAATTTAACATAATTATGGAGATGAAACTCCGACTACCTTCGGATAGAGCAGCACCTCGTTATATGCGCATCCACAAATCTACTCTTCCCAAATCTCTTGCGCGGTTTTCAGTCGAAAGAATGAATGGTTATTTCGTACCTCTTTCACAAATCTGAGACTGATTTTATATTTCACACAGGCAATCGTAACACATATTAAGCACATTAAGTATTTACACGTATTCATCTATTTTATGTTATCACTGCAAATTGGTCAGATATCTGACTCCCATACCGGTGAGGTATACGTAATTTCCAGGGAGTTTCGAATTTAAAGTTACATGGTATTTTCGAACTCAACCTCTTTTCTCTCCACAAATCTAAAAACGTTACCACAAAGAAAACCGTGACACATAGAGGAACATGATCAGAGATGCAGGTACGCCAATCCATGTTCAGAGCTTGTCTTTCTGTTCATCGAGTAATATAACACCGTGCCGTATATTTTCCGAATTTTTACGCAAGATTTCACACTAATTGAGGCTATAGAGAAAAGGGGTTCGATATTCGAGCTGCAACTCTGATCATGTCAGTAAATGTGGTCTTGGTACTAATGAAAACGCCTGCAATATTTTCTTGAAAATCGTAATTCTGGGCAAATGCGCACTGCGGGTCGAACATCGGTTGTATTTCATTGTGTTTCGTTAGTTCTAAAGGCTCATAAATGGAACATGATATTGAACATTTCGTGATGTAGTTGGCGAGTCTTGTTAGATGTTGTTAGATGCAAGATATTGTTCTATGATGTTGCAATGATAAGAGAATTTAGAAAATTGGAATGTCAGTGCTGTTTGCATTTCGAAATGATAGTTAAAAGTCAGCTTATTTTACGTCGCCGTCGACGAGGATCGAAAGATAGAAAAAAATTACAAAGAGCGGAAAGAAGAGAAAATAAAATTTAACATATTATTTATTTGGTTGCTGACCATTTTTACTTATTTAAAAAATCATGGTTCAAGTCCCCCCAGGGTACCCTTATTTCAATATGGAGAGACAACTAAATATCACAGCTTGTCAGCGTTTAATTGGTTGTTGACCCACTTGGTTATAAATATTCATGTTTCATTGTGAAACCCAACGTTTGATCCCTGTGATCTGCCAGTCTTGACAATCATGGTTCAAATCCCTTCCGGGTACCCTTATTTCAGCATGGAGAAACAACTAAATATCACAGCTTGTCAGCGTTTAATTGGTTGACCCACTTGGTTATAAATATTCATGTTTCATTGTGAAACCGAACTCTTCGGCCAAGTGATCTGCCAGCCTTGACAATCAACTAGATATCGCAGCTTGACTGGGTTTTTTAATTGATTGACCCACTTATTGATAAATATTCATGTTTCATTGTGAAACCCAACATTTCGGCCCAGTGATTTGCCAGCCTTGACAATCATAGTTCAAATCCCTCCCGGGTACCCTTATTTCAACATGGAGAAACAACTAAATATCAGCTTGTCAGCGTTTTATTGGTTGACCCACTTGGTTATATACATATTCATGTTTCATTGTGAAACCGAACTCTTCGGCCCAGTGGTCTGCCAGCCTTGACAATCATGGTTCTATTCCCGCCCTGGTACCCTTATCTCAACCCTGAGAAATAACTAGATATCGCAGCACATCTGCAGTTGTTGACCCACTTCATCATCAATATTCATGTATATATGTGTACTATTTTGGGGGATTTATTTTTGCAAATTTGTCAAATATTTTATTTGATAATGGTCTCTATTATACATTGGCATTTACACATGCCTGGAACTTTTTTGTGTTTTATTTTGTTTGTTTTAACCACTAATATGCTTCAAGAAACATACATTCTTGAGAAACATCTTGATATTGGTATTGCTACACCACAGCAATTTTACACACACAGTGACTTGATATTATGGCCTTATTGTGCGTTTGACATCATGTATATCTTGCCCCTTTTCTCTTACTTCCTCTCAACCAAACCAGATGTAACTGATGGGAGTTGTCAGTATAGGCAGAGAATTGGAGAATATCATGTTAAGTCTCATGCAAGAGTCTTATGACATAATATCTTATTCTATTATGTTATATGTTTGGTTTGAAGGGGATACAATTGGTGCATATATTACTTCTTTGTTGTGGAGATGTACATCCACACCCAGGGCGGCAGCATCCGGTGTTACTTATTACACATGTTAATATTTGCAGTCTTCGTGGAAAAGTTGACTTAGTTCATACGAAATTACAAATGTGTGATGTTATCTGTATTTTCGAGATATGACTGCACCCACATATTAATAATACTGATGTTTATATCCCAAGTGTTTATCCTCCATTTCGCCATGACAGGCAGACAAGAGGTGGTGGGCTTGCTGTCTATGTTAAAGACACTATGCATTGTAAACGCCAACAGGAATTGGAACTACCTGGTCTGGAAGCAGTATGGGTTCAAATCACCAGTAATAATAATTTGTACCTTGTTGAAACTTTTTACCGATCTGGTACAAGTTCAAATTATTGGGACCTTATTGAACACTCCATAGGCTTAGCTAGTGACTTAAATTTGGATATGATTGTTTTAGGCGACTTTAATGTTGACTTGTCAACTACAGTGAATCCTATGATAAATAACTTAATGTCCACATATTGTTTGAATCAAGTCATTAGAGATCTCACATGTACCTTTCTGTAGTGATCACTATCCTGTAGTATAGTCTTAAACTCCACAAAAAGAAAAACTTGGAAAAATTATAAACGTATGATTTTTAATTACAATCAGATCGGTATAGAATCATTTAAAAAATGTACTCTTGATACTTGGGATAATTGCATTGAACATAATGATGTTAATGTTGCAGCAAAACAATTTGTAGATACGTTAAGTGGTTTGTGCCAGAAAAATATTCCCATGAAGAAGTTTGTGATCAGACAGAATGATGCCCCATGGGTGAACGGATATAATATTAGGAGAGTTATGCGTAAGCGTAACAGAATTCATAAGAAAACCAAACGGACTAACTCGCCTGAATCCTGGGAAAATTTAGGAATAAAGTTATCACAGAAATTAGAAAAAAGTAAAACAGAACATGTAAATAAAATTGATAATGTGTTAAACTCCTCTACCCAAGGCTGTAGAACTTGGTGGCGTATTATCAAACAATATTTAAAGAAATTTAATAAATCCAAGGCAGTATTCCCGCACTTCAAAGTAAATGGCCATGTGCATGTGGAGGAAAGTTACAAGGCACGTCTTCTAAATGACTGCTTTGTTAGCATGGCAGTTGTAGATAATCCTAACAATAGCAGAGAATGTGGCGCTGTATCAGATGAAAATGAACCCTGTTTATATTCTATTTCCTTGCAAGAATGTGAAGTGAAGGATGTATTATTATCAGTAAATATTTCTAAAGCTATAGGCCCAGACATGATCAGCAATCGTGTTCTTAAACACTTGGCAAATGAGATATCCAAACCTATGTGCAATTTATTTAATAAGTCTTTAACAATGTCTGTATTTCCGGACATTTGGAAATGTGCCTCTGTAATACCTATTCATAAGAAAAATGATACTCATAATTGTCCCAATTATATAGGCCTGTAGATCTGAAAAGTTGCCTGTCAAAGATTTTCGAAGAATGTGTCTTCAAGTATGTATTATAATGTTTTAGAGAAAATAACACGATTACAAACTTACAGTCAGGTTTTACACCAGGGGACTCCACTCTATTCCGTTTATATGATTGCATTGCTAAAGCTATGGATAAAGGGAAAGAAGTTAGGGCCATCTCCTGTCTTCTGTGATATTAGTAAGGCATTCGATAGAGTCTCGCACAAGGACCTAATACATAAACTTGGTTAAAATGGGATAAAGTGATCACTTCTGAAATGATTTGAGAGCTATTTACATAACAGAACGCAATATACTGTAATAAATGGATTCAGATCTATGCCAGTTCAAGCCGGTGTTCCGCAGGGTTCCTCGGCGAAATAAAGACGTTATGTGTTTAAATTTATCAAGCGTTACTTCCCGTGCAGTTATGTGACATTTCATTGAATGTCTATATTTAGACTTTTGGGACATTCCATTCGCGCAAAACGATCGTCGTGAATGGGAGTGGGTCCAGGGTATAGAACGGATGGGGACAGTAGTGAATCATAGCCTGGATTTCGAGGATGATGATCCTATTGCCTCGGCCAATTCTCTAAATAAAGTTTTGAACCGTATATCACAATGTCTAAAACCTGGAAAGTTGATTTTAATCCTAAAAAAACAGAATCTGTATTATTTACCAGAAAGACCACTGTACCAAACTTGCCTAACCTATACATGAATAATACAGAAGTAAAGACTGTGAAGGTTCACAAACATCTAAATCTGACCTTACAAAGTGATGGCCAATGGCATATTCATGTTAATGATGTAATTGCTAAGGTCAGTCCAATGATAAATTGCCTGCGAACTCTAAAGTATCGTCTGGCTAGAAAGTCTTCAAACAGCTTATACCTCATTTATATTGCCTTTATTTGACTATTGCGATCACATATGGGATAATTGTACCGGAATGCATAAAACGCGGCTCGAACATTGGCACCTGGATGCATTAAGAAGTATATGTGAAGCTGTCAAAGAGGTTATTCATTCAAAGATCTATGATGAAACTGGCTTTCTGTTCTTGAGCAACCGTCATTACATGCATAAAATGATTGTTTTTCACAAAATATTTTTTCATAAAACGCCTTACTATTTGTCAGATTTGGTACCCCCTGAGACCTCCACACATACATGTAATAACAGATCTTGCAATAGACTCCAATTACTGCTGTGTCGTACAGATTCATATTAAAAAATCCTTTTTACCTTACAATTCTGCTTGGAGGGATTGGAATCAATTAAGAGATACTGCTTGCTGTTCAGAATCTAATCCTATTTTCAATATTGTTTTTAGAAAGGTTAGTAATGGTCACAAGATATTTAGAATACATGGCGATAGGTTACATCAGATAATCCACTGTAGGCTAAGACTTGGATGCAGTGACCTAAATGATCATAGATTCATCGATTTATACATACGAGGGCATGTCTACATTATTTGTTTGTAGACATACATTAAACTGGGATAATAAATGAAGCATACTTTTACTCTCATGGTTATTATTTAAATACAGTTTTGTACGGAAATACTGCAGTGTCAGATGACATAAATCTTAAGATTCTGGAATCTGTCCATCGGTTGTTTACCTTGAGTAAACGTTTTCATTAAACGTCGACCGGTTTTCTTTCCTCTTGCATAATAACTGATGTCTTACAACATTGACCAATTACATTCACTTTTTTTGTGAATAAATATTGTTTAAACCGTTTGAATGGTCGAATGAAGTGCGGGGTTTTGCAACCCTGAATCCAACGCTCTACAATTATTTCGGTTACATCTCTATAGTTAATCACATCGGTCAATGCTACTCGCTGGGATCGAGTTATTAATTAATTATTAATGATAATTTGTACAGCAAATAATATCTAATTTAGAGATTGCTCAGTGGTGTTTTCAATCAAAGATACGTACAAGCTAGAGTGGTTAAAATAGATGTGGTTTGAATGTCCTTGGATGGAGCTGTCTTCAAGTCGAGTGGAAGAGCATTCAATAAAATGGATGAAATGAAAACGTTCTTGCCCATCTTGGTTTTAGTCTCTGGTTCAACCAGTGGCGTTTTGGTTCAAGAGTCATGAGGTTCTGTTGCAGGGAAATTGTCAAACCAATACGAGTGGGCAGATACAGACCGAAAGAACCGATAGCTCAGAAACTAACGTTAGTGTGGGTATTTTACATGACAAGTGAAACCAGAATAACCTGATGCACCACGACAGAAACGATCGTTTAGAACCGGATCGATACAAAAGAACGGTGAAGCAATATGTCCTCAAATTGATCTCCTTTACGACAAGCGTAGTACTGTTGAACCCAAACAAAGCTCGAATCTTCTCAGACACGCACTGAATGTTGTCATAATGAACGGTGTTAACATATTTGGGTTTTTAAGCGTGTCTGTCTCAGCATGCCAAGTATAAAGTCATTTTGTGCCATACAGCAACATTTGTGTAAGTGCATTGCACGCAGCAATTCGTTTGGTATTATATGTGGCAGATATATATTAGGTCGGTACACATATAAAAGTTACAATATTAACACCTTTACTCAGCAAAGGCCTGGTTATAGGTGCAGCTATTATAAACATAGTTCATCTATTGTTTAATTTGCTAACAATTATTCGAAACAGATCCATAAGAACAGATGCAAAAACGTTTCGATTGAAGCACACTGCTGATACAAGCAATTATTGTGAGACAACGTTTCCATAATGTAACAGAGAGTCAATAAACCAGTTTATGCGTGCTCAGTAAACGGACCAGCGTCCTAAACATGTGCAATAGATCCTAGAGAAACAACACCTGGCCTCTTGTTCACCGTGGTGCTAGATTTGTAGCCAATCTTATGAAATATCATCGATATGTATGATTTAGAGATCTGTTGTAGCGTATTAGTTTCAAAACACAGTGATCTGCTAATACATGTATAAGTGACGTTAACAGAGACACCAACTTAGACACGCCTCTTCTTACAAGACTATGCATAATCTTCCTGAAGAACACGGTTGAGCAGTGCGTATATAGACGGAGGTTGGTAACTATAGAAACATACATCATTATTGTTATTAGTGTAAAGACTTTAGGATTGACATGACCTAAAATGATAGGATTGGAACCAATGGTTTCCAAGACAGATAGGCCACTGACCTTTTGATCTTCCAGTGGTCAAGTTTCTTTTAATATATTTTTTTCTAAATGCACCAATACCTGCAGAACAGCAAAGCATGCTCATAAACACTGAATGTCAAAGATGTATGCCAATGACAACTCTAGATCACATACAACTTTATTAAGTACTATAAAAAGTCAAAGATCAAACCTGATGTAAGCATAACCTGATACAATCGATTTTGCTGTTTAAGGGCTTGCAGGAACTTGCCATATGAGCATAGTTTCTGAAATGGTGTTTCCATGCAATATTGTTGATACTGAAAATGTAGCAATTAAAGAAAGGTCTGATGAAAATTTAATGCTAAAATTATTGAGTTTTACTAATAACGTGAATGTTCTTCAAAATCTGAAATTCATGATGTATCGGCACATGCAGCATTTGCACGTGTTGTTCATGATTGTCACTTAAAAAACATGCACACATTGGCGTGTGACACGTGTGTCAACATGTTATGCAGATTTCGGATGCAATGCTTCTTATGAATATAGCAGTGTTAACACTATGTTTGACCTTAAACGTCCTTTGAGTAGTACAAAAAAATGTACTTGAATTACTTCCAGGCTAAATCATCCAGACGAACACTGTTGACTGACAAGCCAATTAATGTTTTATTATAGACATAAATGTTTTTATTACATGACTTCCAAACCACAGATTTGAACTAAAACTTTCAGCATGGTTCACCTCCATCAGCCGCTAATCACTCTGGTTAAATCATTGCTGCCATCATAAAGGTGTGTCATCTGCTGAAACAGTTTACATCTTTTATTGGTCAGTTCACTTCCTGCTCACGTGGGGCTTCGGACGATTCTCAGTACTGACTACCCAGTCATGGCGTGTAACCAGAACCACAACCATTAGTCTTGTGTGGCAGAGACTCATGGCGTTGTGTCAGCCCTCGTAACAGAGTTAAGGTGATTGACAAATCAATGGTGGAACAATAGAAAATGGAAAACGGTTTGCAGGGGAGCATTTAGAAAGTAAATTATAGCCGCAAACGCAGCTGATTGTTTGGTGGCGGAAAGTGCTGAGGTTTATAGCAGCTGGGTTTCACGACGGCAATTTGGCGAACGATTTGAGATGGTTGGCTAACAGTTAAATACGGATTATTGCAGCTTTTGGTAATAATGATTATCAACTCTGATGCAGGATTCTTTTGGATCAGAAGGGAGGTAACTCTAGACGCGAAAAGATAAGATGATCTCTCAGTAACGCTATGCTGTTTGTAAACTATAGACGTGAAAAGATAAGATGATCTCTCATTCACGCTGTGTTGTTTGTAAACTATAGACGTGACAAGATTAGATGAACTCTCAGAACTATTTCAGATGCCCAAGCCTTCGGTATGACTTGGTTTGTGTCACTAAGCTTCTTGGAGTAGTGTGCTGTCCCTGAACCTCTTGGGAAGTTATTGTCTGCTCCCATGTTATATCCTGTGGAAGTTACAGATGTTTCTTACACTGCCGTTGGTGGGAACAGCGTGAGAGATTTTCCGTCTCTCAATGTATGTGAGAGATGGCAAATCGAAGCCTCTGATTGGCTGTTTACACCAGTGACCCGGGGTCAAGGATCATAGATTATGCTGCCGGGACGCACCTCTGTACCGCCAAATGAACCCTAAAATGACACTTTGCTAACGTGTGTAAGAAATAGATTGCTATACTCGTGTTGTTTACAAAAGTATCAAACGAACGAAAGCGAGTTTAATACGTCTGTAAACAACGAGTGTATAGACATTATCCATGGTATCTAACAGACACTCGTTTAGTAATCTCTATATCTGCAAAGAGATAGAATGAAACCTCAGTAACACCATGCTTGTTGTAACTCTGAGATGCTGACTATGCATCAGTTCATCCTTTTGTCTGGGCGGTGTTCTGGTACATCCTACTGGATTATTGCCGGCTTGAATCATGATGATATTAATTTTAACCGTCGCTTACTGACAGGGAAGATCACTTATTTACTACTAGCGACTGTATAGTTATATATATATATGTGCACATGCTCTGAGTCAACAGTCACTCTGCAGTATGGATCTGACAACTGAGTGCACAACAAAATGAATGATCCTGTAAATGGTTCTTACTTAGCCTGGCTGCTGTGCAAACCCATTTGGATTAGTTGTGCGCCAAATAGAGTCGCAATGGACGACACAAAGCAAAATTGGTCGGATAACAGAACGAGGCATATTGAATTTACCACGTAAACCGAAATATAATAACTTATGAACCAAGTGAATAACAACAGTACCTGTTTCTGTGATTGGCTGTGGTAGTAATGGCCATTATCTGGATAACACAGACATTTGACAGTGATGGATTTCTCCATACAATGGCTCGAAAGTGCTCATGCCGCCCCACTGGGTCAGGTTACCTAGTTCTGTTCCAAATAGGGATTTGTTATATTTGAGAACCAATTTTGCTGTAAACATTGCTGAAACATTTGCCATTTTACTGTAGCACGTTTTAAAAAATGTTTACAATTGTTGGTGATGTAGTCGTTAAGAATATCTTACGTAATTGTATTCAAGGATATATACAGTTTTGACCAAACTTACAATTAACTTATCTTTTCAGCTTTTACTGACTGTAAGTTGACAACCAATGCTTTACCCATGTTTCATGGGCGTGAACAACAGTGCTGTCACATTGCCATTAAACAAAGTTAAAGTACCCATTGGCCTCATCATTTTAGATTAAATCTATTGAGGCAATATACATGTTTCTTAGAAATTTGCCGACAAACTAGTTATAATTGAAATATCTTGTATTTAGGTTGAATTTTAATGTCTAAAGAGGGGAGATTAAGGTTAATGGGGTGCGCCAAAAAATGTTCAGACATGATTTCAGAGACCAGAGGGGGGAGATGATTCCAGAGACCGGAAGTAGGAGATGATTTCAGAGCCCGGTTGAAGGAGTTGATTCCAGGGACCAGAAGCAGAAGATGGTTTCAGAGACTGGAAGCAGGAGATAATTCCAAAAACCGGAAGCCGCTACTGAGAATGCTCGATCACCCACAGCTCGTATCTTATCGACCCTTATTCCCTGACACCCCCTCCCATGGTCATCACAGAACATTTGCATTCAGTTCAGTTTGAATTTTTATACCGCTTCAGGTTATAAAAGTTTGAGTAGAATGCAAATAATTGCGCTTATTTCCCCGAAGCTGTTTGCACCCGTGGGTAGTCCTTTCAGTAGCATTACAGATTAGCATTTGATATATCAATAGCACCGTCAAGTTCAGTACAATACTATGATGGCAATACATTTAAAGCCGATACGCTTGTAGCTCGCATTAATCGGACAACTAAAACGCATGTGTTTGTACAGTCCAACTGTGCACATTAGTCTACTCAGAGAGATGGTAGGTAAATGAATAGATCAGGTAATATTGCATGTTGATTAATCACCTGACAAAGGCTTGTTTTCGTCACAGGAAAAATACGCATGGTGTGTGCATTTGTATGACGAACAGAGAATAGCCTTGTTGCTACAGGATCTGTTCACAATGGAAAAGCAGAAAATTGTAAAGATCCTGAATTTCAGGGACGGATTTGTGTAAAGGGTTGGGCATAACATAGTTCGTGAAAGATATCATTTTCTAGGGGTATCAGGGAGCATGCTTCCCCGGAACACTTTGAAAAATCAACATACAAAATGGTGCAACCTAAGGCTTTGTAATCACTTTTCATAATATTTTTGGCGTTGATTTTGGCGCTAACATATCACAAACCATCAAAAGGGTGAGCTAAAGGAATGCACGTGTTCCCAGTGCTCCCTCCCCCTCCTCCTCCCTCAGATCCGGTCCTTGGTTTCGACACCACATGCGCTGACAATCTTGCCACCTATTGATGAAGTTATTCTTACGTTGGAAGGTTCTTACTTTTATCTTAACCTCTGAATACTTGTCACAGCCAATTCTCGAAACTATCTTAAATAGGCCTACAGCATATCCTAACTCTAATTCTACCATGATCAGCTGGTGTGTGAGCAATTTGATTGATTAATAAAAGGTATCAAATCAGCATAATACTCTCATTTTGGAGCGAACCTAATCACATAAGGTGCGCGCATGAATTCGCTGTCTTTGACAGGAACGTCAACAAACATG
>JAUELE010233395.1:0-11900 GCA_031471655.1 Diodora aspera
GGGGTAATAATTTGTAGCACCTTGAGCATGTACAAGTACATGGATATGTGCGCATGATAAGTACTCATTATTATTATGCCATGTATGTAGATGTGTCTTTACCTTGCTTACAAAACAGAAACAGAAGAAATCTTTAGTTTAGTTGGCAGCAAGGAAGAAACACAAGAAGAGAAAGATTTTTGTCCAAAAGACTTGATATTGACGTTTAGAGCAGTAAGAACATTTTGTATCCTTGTACGACAAGCATTAGGTTACTTGGGTCCAATTCTTTCAAAGAGCTTCCATGCAACTCCCTACATAACCCAGGGGACCCTCTCAGTTCAGAGTACCTCTGCTTAAACCAGCTAAAAGAACAAAAATCTAACGCAAATGTTTTCTGCTCTTCCATCATGTCTCCGGCTGTGGGAATGCTTACGTCACTTTTTCCTGTTACGACGGTTGAGAATGCTATATTCTGGTCTATTCATCCATAACCCCTTCCACATTCTTTGCTTCCCCAGGTACACGCATGCTTCTTTTTACCGGGGAGTTGCAAGTGCATGTCTTGACTTGGAAGACATAGATGGAAACCTCGCGGACTTAGTTCACGTCCTATTAGCATAACAAAGCCACAAATACCATTGGCTGCCTTAGCATGTGCCTCCCAGGTGACCAAAAAACTGGATCGACAAATGTCAGAAATGCTAACAAACCCAGATATCCAAGTGCAAGGCCTCCACCAGATGTAGACAAAGAGAAATGGAGGATAAAACTTCAACTAGATGAATACATAAAACATGTAAAAGATTAAAAAATACAATACATGAAATAAGGAAAAATAAATAATGAAATCACAAAAAATAACCAAATATTGTTTATCGCTCAACAAGGAAGACATAAACTGATCCAAAATACATGTAGAATTAAAAGTCAAAATATTTTACCAATAAATCTAAAAAAAACAAACAAAAAAATACAATAAAACTTTCCAAATTTAGAACTTCTAAAAATGTCAGCAGTTTCCAAAATTTTGAATTCTAACTTTATCAAAGATCACTATTTCCCAAAATTTGAACGCATAAAAAGAAGAATTTTATCGGTTGAAATTTTAGAAGTTTTACTGCAACCATACTTCTTGTTTACCAAAACAAGAGCAAGAAATTAAAAATAATAGACTTATAAAACAAAATTATACAATTTGTTTAATAAAAATTTCAGGAAGACAAAAAAGGAAATAAAATCATTTAAAAATCAACATTTCCCTTTGTAATACAAATTTGAGAAATACACTAAATCACTGAAAAAACTAAATGTAGTTAATAAAAAATCCAACATTTAGCAACAAATGTTTTACTCATTGATGATATCAATCATGCTGACATGTTTACAACTGATATTGCTTCAGTGAAATACTGGATATCAGATCAGTACTGTAGTTGTTTATGTTCCTGCAACTCGATTCTCCTAACGGGCCTTATCAGTATAAAGTTTATTTGATAAAGTTGGCAAGCCCTATTGTTTTGATAGCATCTGGTGTTGGTAGGCACACAAGATATGTTCTGTTATCGGAACAATAATAAGTGTTATGGGTACTAGTATATTGTGTATGGTACATTTACCTGATTAAATGCTGACATAGAGCACATGTGCTTAAACAGGATATTGAGAATTTGATACTGTTTGGAACATAAATAGTTTTGTCACACAAAAAGGCCGTTATTAGTAATCTTGTTTCATCAGATATATTCCATTATTCTTTATAATTAACATAATGCGTCTGAAAAAGAGAAATATGTTTTGAGATTCTCCCTCGACTTTCTGTTCTCCTTTTCTAGAGAGTCTTAAAGGGAAATAACTCCAAATAACTTTTGTTTGAGTTTTTAATAAGTACAGATCACATGAGGTTAGTTGTGGGATAAAATGTCAAACCAATTTTCAAGATGGTTCCACAATTAACACTATGTTTCAAGGTGAGTTTTTAAAACCAGATCTTTGAAGTAGAAATTAAGGACACGCAGCAATTTCAAAGATGACACCTCCTAAATTTG
This sequence comes from Diodora aspera, assembly GCA_031471655.1. Lineage (NCBI taxonomy): Eukaryota > Metazoa > Mollusca > Gastropoda > Lepetellida > Fissurellidae > Diodora > Diodora aspera. Next base: position 2,028 of record JAUELE010233395.1, read on the forward strand.
AAAACCCCATTTTAATTAACGGCATGCGGTTGCTGAACATTACACCAAGTCTCTTTATTAAACATGAAAAAGAAATTAGAGTCGGCCAGGTGCGAAGTCTCCTGGCATTCAAAGACAGGAGAATTCTCTGCAAGTGTTATTATTACGAAGAAAGACAAGCCGGCAACACATCAAACAGCATGAACAAGGAGATATCTCTCAGCTTACTGGTCTAATGCCTCCCCAGCCTTTCCGGTCTCTACTTTTCACCCCCTGCTTGATAAACAGACATCCTTACTACAAGACAGTTACATAATCTCGGAAAGTCGGCACTGCTGGAAAAGGTTTGTTTGAGGCAGTTGGTATAAACTCGAACATCCCCTTTCATAAATATACTGATAACCTTTAATTCGACAATTTTTGAAAAAGCTGTGTTTACGTTAGCGTAAAAACATTCACTTCACACCTAAGAATCTGAAGGAGGGTTTCCTGTCTGATATTAGTTTATGTCTTCAATTGTATTCCGGAAAAATATGGAGCAATGGAACTATTTTAATAATAATAATGTTAGGTCTTGTATAACGCTAAATCCAGGCTTGTATAGCTTGCTCAAAGTGCTAGGCTTTATTACTCTGATATAACCCACTAGGCACTAGAAGGTTAACAACACTCCTGATGGAGAACCAGTACCTAGTTTCAGCTGGGTGGGCTACGCAATTTACGAGCAAAGCCTCTTGCTCAAGGTGACACCACTGACATTAATAGTGTCTCTGTGCGAGGCAGGAAAACCCTTGAAGGCCTGGAAGCTTTCACCGCCAGCCGATCTTCCATCCAACTACTCTACAGGCTTGATGTTGCTTAACTTAGCAAGCTTGTGATCTCTGTGCAACGTTCCACGAGGCCAACTCACCTAACTCTTTGTAGTACAGTTCATATTTTTACTTATCATCAAAGGCTTAAATGCTCAACTATTATATTTCTATCATAGATGGATCCAGGATTCTTTAAGAAGGGAGTGGGGGGTGGGGGTGTAAACTGCAAACTTCTTGTCTCATTGGGGGTGGAATGGTGGGGTGAGGCTATTCTGGTACATCAATAGCGCTTGAGTTTCAAAAGGGGAGATCAGTATCCCCTGGTCTTCTCCACGCTGCCCGGCCTCTCCCTGGATCTACCAATGTCCATACTCCCTAACAAAATTCTCAATGATACAAAATGTAATTTGAACAGTTTCAGCATCCTTTCCAAGGTTGCTGCTTTTGGAATGGTCAGTTTACTGTGCGAAGAGCCTGTATCACCGCTGGATGATTTGATGCAGTGAAACCTGTAAGCAATGGTCGGTGCTAACAAACCAAGATCAATGTCACGATCAGACAGTGCACTAGAGCATCAACACGTGTAGCAAAACTGGAAGACTTGTCAAGAGTCAAGTCATAGAAAACTGAACATCTCACTCTAACATAGCCATCTCTGCTTAGCCCTGTCTCAGGCACAGCTAGGAAAGGCAATATAGTCCCAGGAATAATAACCTGCCTCTGATTTTACATATATTTAAAGAACTTTACAGCCTTAGGGTCTTGACAAAAGTCTACACAACTGGCTCCTGCAGACAACAGGTGATATCCCTTGGGTGAAGTTCGAACCCAGAACCTTCAGGTTTATACTCTACCTGCTGAACTATTCTGCAACCCTAAGACTCATTTCAGCACAAAACTTGAAATACAGCCTTATTTCAGAAGCAAACATCCTGGCAATCCTTCTCTAACATCTCTGTGCACCAGATGTTGTGTTAACGATATTTTTTTTTATCAGGGATGAGTGTATTATATCATCTTTCTTCCTGGTGGGGGTCAAGGTGTGGCTTTTTTGAGGGACTACTGAAAACGGTAGAGTTTCTGCCAATTGCTAAGGTTAATTTCAAGTCACTAGGTGGCCTGTTTAAGAACGATATTGAGATTCTGGGAACTTTTTTTCCAAGCCCTAACCTTTGAAGAGCCAACAAAGATGTCTCAGTCTTCATCAAAACCAATGCATTCAATTTTTATGTGACTTCATTCAAAAGCTTTAATTGAAATGCATCCTCCTTACACAAAGCAGAACTCATTTAGACTTATGATTCTGGTGAAGAAGGTAAAAACGAAGGAAATACCAATCCCATAAGTCAAGTGTACAAGTACATGGTTGCCATTCCTAATTCCCGGACGTTGCTTCATTTTTCCCTGACTGAAAAAACATTTTCACTGTTATATGTAAAAATCAACATTCTCAGAATTGCGGAAAAACCGTGACCTGAACAGTAGGCCTACTGAGGACATGAAAACAGCCATTTTCCCTGACTTTGGGAATATTTTCCTGAATTTCGCAGACTTTTAACCAGAATTCTAAATTTCCATGACCTTTTCTTCAATTCCCTGACTTTTAACTACTCTTGAATTTCCCTGACTTTTTTCCATGACCAGTGCCAATCCTGAAGTATGAACAAGTAGAACCATTGGAAGAAGAGGTGGTGGCAAGAATTCTCCAATGGGGGGGGGGAGGGGGCTGAAATTTGCCAAGCCAAATAATACAATGAAATACACACATTTTCTCTGAAATTTTCACTGACAAATTACTTTTCCCGACGGGGATGAGGCAGTTGAGAAACTGAAACAGTCCATTTGCGGATATTTTTTCAGCATGAACAAGCAGATAAACCCCAGCCATTCAAAGCCTCCACCAAATTGGCATAGCATATACCACCTTCCCTGGTATAACACAGATGGCTCTGAATGGTGTGTATAGTTATACAACTCCCAGAACTAGCCACAGCAGGGAGGTATAAGGTACTAACTCAGTTGTATAACATTCAGATACTTAATAGCCTCCTTTGACTATATGATATAACATCTGCACCCTGAGGTCAATAAGAACGGTACAATTAATCTAATTGATATCTAAATATTTAATAGCAGCTTTTCGGCCAATCAAGTTGTAAATTACAAAGGAAACTGAAGAAGATGGACATAATAAGCAAGAAACCCAATCTTCGAGTGAAATGAACGAAGGATGTATGCTTGGCATTTTGATCAATATATCTCATTATCAATGTCAAACTAACTAACGATGTCAAACCATATTGTTGTAAACTGATACGCCATGACAGATAATTAAATATAGATCCTGGTTACAGAGGAATATAGTGTTACCAGATGCAATAAAAGTCTTACAACAAGTCAACCAATTTAGAGCTGGTCAACATAAATGCCTTTGGGACAATGTTTAAATTACGGCAAGATACTGACTGCTTCAAATAAGTCTTTACTGGTGTCATAACTTTCAAGGATGGCAGGACAAATTCCAATTATTGGACACTATCGATTGACTGACCGCATGTGGACACATGTAGTATCCATTACAAATGAGAAGCAGTCTCGTTCCACCTCTGCCACCAATAAACGTATTTGTATAGTGACCTGTTTGTTTGCTGAGAGGTCGTTAATACTTGTAAGTGAGTAAAATATAGGACTGCCCCAGCACCCTTAGAACATAATTACAAGCACCATTATGTCGCCAGTCTGTTTTGTTAGTTAAGGGGGACAATCACTGTCTGATAATGTCCAGGAATTTATTGTATTTCCTCCACAATGGCTCCTGATGGACCATAAATGTTCCGGAAATGGTCTTGGTAATACAAGCACCATTTAACTATCTGAGGATGGAGCCAGGTCACTTCATCGAACAGTCAAGAACGTCATGAAACAAAAATAAAGGTCGTTGGTAGTTATGTTCCAGCGATGAGAATGTTTATTAACGATACACTCATTCTTCTATTATTCTCTGGGTCATATTTTTATAATGTTTACATTTGCAGAGTAAGTAAGTGATTTTGGATTTTACATGGTTTTTGTTTGTTTTTCAGCTATATCACCACAGTGTCACCTACGTACATCACATCGATGTCGGTATTCAATCTCCAGGCTGAAACAGAGCTACCGAGTGGGATGCAAACCCATAATCACCAAAGATGACAGATTACTGGGTTGCCATACTAACCAATGTGCTGTTGTGCTCTAATCTCTCGCCCCTTTTACATAATGAAGTAAAAATAATTTAAATTTTGACAGGTCGCAACATCAGACCCTGAAGTTTTATTCTAACAGAGACCAGCATACAGTCTAGATATTTTCCCAGTCTAGATAGCTGCAGCTTCTGAAGTGAGCAGACTCTTTGAGATCTTATTTATTTTATTACAAATGTATATCGTTTTAATTTAATTTGAAAAACACCCCAGAAATATTAATCTTACTTCAGCGACTATATTTTAGTCCACATCACCTGTGATATGGATGTAAATGTGCATGATTAACTTTTTTGGAAATGAGAAATATGATGTTCCTATCAGCTCATAATTTAGGCAAATATAAAATAACTAGTACTCATCTTCACAAATATTTTCGAAAAATGTGATCGTAATTTTTGAACATATTCATACTGCCTGAAGGCTTTGTCATTTGCCAGTTAACAAAAGCAATCTTTGAAAGGAGAGGCAATTTTTCAGAATGATACGAAACATTAGCACGTATTATGGCTATCAGTCATGTTTACCGATTCCCGACCAAATTCCTTGGGAAGACACCGGATACCCTATTTTTGATCTATTGATTCAGCGATCAATATCTGCTAGTGTTCTTTTAACAAAGCTCAGATAGTGAGTAAGCAGCGCCTGACAAGATCCTCGCTCTAGTATCCGAGTCTTCACACGAGAGAAACAGCGGCTATCAGACATTGTGCCAGTGCTCGGCTTTACTATGATCCTATCGGACATTTTTTACCACCAGTTGATCAAACATGCCTTATCCCTAAGTCGCTAGCTAGTCAGCAAGACTTTGGCCGAGATGGAACCTCAATGAAAAGCTGGTCTAATTATTCGAATTCTCTATTAATAATGTATTGGATTTCTGAAGAGGATCAAGACAGGCTTGGGGATTCCCTGATTGAGGCATGCTTCCATCAACAGCTGGTCGGATGTAGTCGAGTGCCTGCAGAATCCTTCTCCATTCCGATGAAGACAAATCCTGAGAAAGCCTTCTTTGCCTGTGAATCATGTCTGCTATGTGAATCATAAAATTTTAATAAAAACTCTTCCGCAGTATCTGCAAAGCCTGAATTTTCTTTTGAATGGAGGGTTCGTTAATTGAAACTGAAAGATTTTATTTGTATTTTGTAGATTTGTGTTCATTTTTTAAAAGATTTTGTCCTAGATTTCGACTTTTGTCAAGACCGTACGGCTGTGAAGTTCCTGAAATATATGTAAAATCAGAGGCAGGTTATTTTTCCTGGGACTATATTGCCTTTCCTGGTTGTGCTTTAGGAACCAAGCAGAGATGACTCTGGTAGAGTGAGATGTAGATGTTCAGTTTTCTAGGCCTTGACTTGGGGTCTATCCGAGACCAGTTTGTACTGATCTTGTCTTTCATGTGATGGGGTTTGTGATCAAGCTGGATCAATGATGGACATTATCGATGATGATGTAGACAATCGGTGCACCAAGTTCAGGACTCGGATGGAGATTATAAAAAGTTCATAAACATACACACAGTATTTTTGTACTAACCTCATATTCCATTTCGTAAGGCCTGTCATCGAAGTATGGATCCTCAAATTCGAAATTATGTGACATTTCAATATCTGTAAGTCCCATGTCGGCGCTGGGCGAGAATGCAACAGGTCTCCGTGATGACGGTTGATACAGACTGGAACATAAAGAATTACACGATTGAAACACGTCAAATCGCTCTGGCCTCATTTCGCATTTAATTGCATCCATTCATGACTAAAAAGTAATTTTTTAAAACTAGATTTAAAAAACACGAATGAAATAGTGAAATATTATTCAGCAAAGGCCGCCTGGCACCACTACACAAAGAAGGCAATCAGATGAAGCCACCGATGCCATTGCCGAATGTCAAACTCAGCATTGAGCCGATTTGAGAATATTGATGCCAATTTGGGGAGCTGGGAATTCCACAGTCAAGGATCAACACAAAGAATACAGCATTTCAATATTTCCATATTTCAGATCGTCAATGCGCCTGCCGATCTCGACACCCCAATCAAGCTACTTCAGAACGTCTAATTAAAGATGGCTACCATCGCAGGTCAATCAATCTACACTGTCCATTCATCCCTGTGGATCACCGTTCCCTAATCTGACCGTGTCCGAACTGATACAAGCTACACTCCCATATGCATTCTGATATTAAATGGCCAACTTTCATGCCTTTTCCATCACTTTCCTCCAAATCCACTTCAATAAATTCAATTCAGAAATTAAATTTTTCATAACACTGGTCTGGAAGGATGGCGTTCTGTAAATGTGTGCTTTTAGAGTAAATTGCTTCCAAAGCAACCACTTACATAAATTCATTTTCCATATTGATATATGGACTCTGAAATTATATTCCAGCGGATCGTGCCTTTAAGGCCATTTCATTGTAACTGCCACTTTAATAAATTTATTGCAGTGCGCTACAGTTGATATTTGCTTGCTGAAACTGCATTCCAAATGTCTCGGCTTTCGCCGCCATTCGTCTTTTAAAAGCTGCAGTCCAAGAAATTCATATCGGAAAGATTTCTTGATGGATTTCGCTAATGGGATGCTTTCATTCCGTCCTGACAAACTTACAGGCACTGCGCTCTTTCACGGACTGGTGCACAACTCGTTAATGGCCACGATGCAGTGACCTCAAATCTCTTGTCCAAACATCGCCTAATATTTATTTCATATTTTTCTCTTCTTGCTGGCTGCTACTCAAGCATAGGCTTACTCTTGCCCACGTGTCATGCTTCCTGCTCGCTTTAATAATCCTCCGACTACCAATAAATCCGTATTTACAACTTCATGGAATATAAAACCTGGGCATGATAGTATTTCTCATCACCTACAACTAACATAAATCCCGCTGACCCAGTGAGAGGATAACAATTATGTGACGAGTAACTGGTATCCATATATAAGTCAAGTCAGCACAGACGTTGCAATACTGTCCAGTTGTTGGTATGGACTTTTTATTTATGGAGAATGGGTAAATGCATGCACCTGCAATTCATGAGACCTGTGACTGAACGCTCTGCTGTTCTATCGTTTATTTGTTGTAGTAAAGCAATGTATTGGGCACTAGCCACTAAAACAAGAAGCATACAAGGTCAATGTAACCTACCATCCCTCCATCAGCACTTGCATGCTTCAAGGGGGTAGGTGTCATGCAATTTCAGTGAGGGCACAGGGTTTGGTTCAACATGCATTTCGATACAAGTACAACTGAAATAATTCCCTGTGACCCCATAAGATGATAATTAAACATTAGGTTAGGTTAAACCCTGACCGTGAGTGAGTGATTTGGGGTTTTACATGTTTTTTCGCAATCTTTCAGCCACATCACCATGGTCTCATCAATATCATGTCGGTGTGGGGCTCCTGTCTCTACGGGCTGAAAGTGAGGTGGCCAGGCGGGACTCCAACCACAATCGCCAAGGCTGAGCCAACATGCTAACCACTGTGCCATCCCACACCTCTCTTGGGCAAGCGAATTGAAATGTTTAATGTTGCTGTAAGCAATACTACAGTCATGGTACAATAAATTTAGGCAAATCAAAATGCCATATTTATCTTTTCAAAACATATCCTGATCTCAGCAACTTTTAATAAATTTCCAATTTTATAAATTCGACCAGTTGGTCTTCAGCAGGCAACAAACTTTAAATGCATCCACAACAATTTGTCCAGTTTATAATGTAAGACAACACAGCTTAATTAATTCAAGATGTGGCCCAATTAACTCTAATATTTATTCATATGCAGAAACGTTTCACGATATCCACAACAGTCACGAATTGTGATTCCGTTTCCATGTATCCCGGATGATGTAATTGCCCTTGGCCTCACAATTTCCATAATTTTCCAACGGAATTGATCTTCTACGATGCCCAACACCTTATGTCGCTTCTTGAAGAGTTTGTTAATATGCCGACCTATGATTTATTTGCGAAGAACAGGAGTAAAACAGTTCTATGACTAATGTTTATAGTCGAGTTGCTGCCCCCAATATGAGGGCTTCTCTCAGGAAGAATAGCCGAAGTCGGTCGAAACAAATTACACTTCAGAATATTCGCAATAAAACTATGTGTGTATTCCCAAACCTAGCACTTTACTGTTTGGCATGCTTTCTTCTCTCATGTGATAAATAAAGTGCTGGCTTATAAATTAAACTTCGGTGAAAAGTTTTGGAAGTTTTAAAAGTCTATTAAAAAAAATTTCATGTTTTAATCTCGCAGTTTTTAATCTCAGTTTCTGAATAGAGTACAGATTTGCTTGCGATGCCTTAGGAGTGAGTAGGTCATTTTGAATTGAGCGAGTGGTTTTCAGCAGTTTTTCAGCCATATCACCACAGTATCGCCTACATTATGTCGGGTTCAACCTCCAGGCCGATTCCAACCCATAACCCCCAAGACTGGCAGATCACGACACTAACACTTAAATCTACGAAAACTTATCCATCCTTTTCATTTATCCATTTCATTATTTTATTTTTTACTGAAAAGGAGCCCTCTCTCCTCTGTTGTGGAGTCAAGGAACCTAGACTTGCCTTAATAAGAAACTACACTCGAAAATCGGATTTCACAGTTCTGTCGCGGGACTACCTGATCACTGGGACCACATCCTAACCTCTGCACTATCCCATACCCTAGAATCATTACAGGCTACAGAAGGAGCTAGAACATATAACAAAAAGAAGCAAATCTTTCCAAACAGTTACTTTCTTTTCGAATATATAATGCCAAACCTAAGGCCTAAAAGAATAATGTTGTGGTTCCAATTACTTGAAAACCCCTAGATTATAGAACCAACCCCATTACTTGTTAGCAGCTTGCAAAAAGCATTCAGATACTCTCATTTCCTTACATTAATGATGACATTTTGAAGTATTATTTCAATAAAAATTATGTCCATTTAAAAAAAAAAATTCTACCAACCTACCCTAAACTATAAAGAGGTCTAATTGGGACCACAACATTTTAGGGTTTCGCCTGATCAGTGAGTGAGTGATTTGGGGTTTTACGAGGTTTTCAGCAATCTTTCAGCCACATCACCAAGGTCTCACCAGCATCAAGTCGGTGTCGGGGCTCCTGTCTCTCCGAGCTGAAAGAGAGGTGCCCGGGCGGGACTCGAACCACAAACACCAAGGCTGGCAGATTGGCTTAATCAGGTTATTTCTAAAACAAACACTTTTTAACCAAAGCAAATGCTTACCCAGACAAAACTAACTTTGTCTGACCAAGCAAACGCTACTGGTTTTTTCTGTCCTCTTTGCTATAAGCACAAGATTGGAGTTACCTAAACTGTGCAATCTGTCATCCCAAGTTGTAATAATTCCGTTCACAGTCAACAAACAGCCAAAGACTGTCCAAATACAAAAAGCTATCAGAGAACCCTAACCAAATATACTACAATTTCTATCCCAGCATGCTCAGTGTATGACTTATGGCCCCTGATCACACCGTCCTCCAAGCCCTTCACAAACACAGGCATAAGTAAACTGATAAATCTGATCCTTTATTTGAATCAAGACATATTGTTATCTATAGTTTACCCAGGAAAAGACTTCCTACCATCCTGTCAAATTGGTCAGATATGAGTTTGGGACAGTAAGATCTCCTAAATGTGAGCCGAGTTGGCCTCCTGCATCATACATACGAGTTCGTAGGTCATAAACTTGAGAAGTGCATCACGCACAAGTCAAAAGTTTACTTGAAAACCCACTTGACAGACCCACTTGGATGATTTTTTTCATATTTTTGGACCCCCGAAGAAAAAAGTTGTTTAACAAACGATCATCATTTTGTTGACACTCTTCGCCA
>JAUELE010233406.1:0-11899 GCA_031471655.1 Diodora aspera
ACAAAATGGACAAATTCTTTGTGATTTTTCTATAGACAGTTTTCTCCCTTCGTTTACCATTAAATCTAATAAGCCAATTCTATACTTAATAAGCATTCTCCGTAATTGTTTTGAAATTATTACAGATAATAACCAACGTTCTGGGAAACCACCGCACCGAGTATACGGCAGTGTGTGAAACAGAATATAAGCCTTTCTGAATCTCTTGCCTGGAGGAAATCGGCTGATCTGAAAAGTTTTTAACTGAAAAACTCAATTTCTATATCGGGTATGTGAATTTGAAACTTGCACCATCCATCTTTCTTTGTGCAAGTCCTGATATATCACATGCGTGCAAAATAACAACACAATAACATCGACAGAACTACAAAACCATTCACGAAGACTCGAATACCACGTACGTATGCAGAAAACACATTTCTTTCAGTAATTAAACCTTTCTGGCAGGTACCCCATTGCGACACCAGACAAGAGTCGGCAAATGACAGTTTTCGTATACCAATTTCCTCTGGCCATAGATTGACTATACCCTGTCACAAAAATATAGTACAGTCATGCACTTTCTGGGGCCAGAAACTCGGGCTATCCCTACCGTAACCACCGGGCTGTTGTTGCCATTGAATAATAACTGAAATGTCATTTATGACATCACTTTGATGAAACTGTCCAACATCTGTACATACTTGAGACTGTAATTATCTTTAGTGACATTATCAAACCAGTATAAGTTTCTTAAGTGTTAAAGCTATGTACAAACGACTGATGAAATAAGTTGCATATACCTTTCAATGAAGACTGTAAACACCAACACAATGTACAGATTTTCCATCTCTAAAGAAGAGGTTTCTTCACGAATCCTAGTATCCGTAAACTAAACCACAAACGATCTATACTGACACAGTTTTGAACACTTGCTAAATGAAGGTCCGTATAGAAACCTTTAAATCTAAGTTGATAACGTTAATTATTAACAAAAGCACTTACACTACAAAAGTAGGCAACAGGATATCGGACGCAATATATAAAATCTATGGTCATTAAAGGGACATGATCAGAGTTGCATCTCCAGTACCGAACAAAAACTAATAAACCGTTTAAGTCGGTCTGACTAAAACATCGATACAGAAATTGCTTAACGGTGAAATTCTACCGCAAATAATGGACGGTTAACTACAGTTTATTCGCCGAAAAGTTTGCTTACTCGAACTCGATAATTAATTGCTGTACGTTCCCCATTTTGTTCACCGTTGTATCCAAAAAGTGTCACCGTTTGGACCAAATATCTATCCCCGTTTCGTCTAATTCTGACCGTTTCGTCCACTCCCATGTCACCGTCATGGCGTGTCATCGTTTTAGCCAGTTCGATATTTTGCTCACCTTCACCAAATACAAAGCACCCTCTATTTTTAGCGTTAGACGAAGTTCGGAAAATCCCTTTTCTTTATCGCCTGAATTAGTGTGAGACCTTCGCGTAAAACAATCGGAAAAAATACAGCACGGTATTATATTACTAGATGAACAGAAGACAAGCTCTGAACATAGATTGGCGTACCTGCATCCTAGATCACGTTCCTTTAACTGGAAATTAGTTATGCCCTTTGCACAGAAGCTAGACTCTAGTAGCTTACTCAGAATTTTAAACACCACCAAACAGACATCAATCTCACGTTCGGTAAACATCGGAAACCTATGTTAGACATCTCATACAACGCGCATCATTAGCTGCTGGAGGATAAATCTTACTCTGCGTGTATGAACACAGGGAGTGCTAAGTAACAAATGAGTTCCAAATAAAAAAGGTTTCAATTTTGTGTTCAAATGTAAATAACACACGCAGATTACGCCAGTTATATTGACGTGTTATACATGTATGATACAGCACAAGGGCAACTGTAGCGAGTTGGGCAGATTTGAATGTTGGAGCATTCCCAATCGCCAGGACGCTTCCGCACAGTCTAAAATTAGAATTGAAGGACGGTTTGCGTTTCAGCGCATGCTTTTAGTGGGGGAGAGTGACTGGGTGGGGACGTTCACTTGCACAGAGGTCACTTGCGCATGTCAGCGCCCAGACTTTTGTCAAGACCCTAAGGCTGTTTAAATTTTCCTAAATTTATATATGTTATATCGGAGTCAAATAATTATAATAACCTATCTCTGCTTTTATATATACTGACGGGCAAAGGAAACGATATTAAATGATTTCAATCAGTTTTCCTTACGTATTATGTCATAGTTGATCAAAAGGATGCATGGATTTCAAATGAGTGTAATTTGATTGACATCATGTCATTGATCAATACAAATCCATAATCTTGAAGGGATATCTTTTGTATATCCAATGTATATGTAAATTTATTCAGCCGTCTCTCAATATCTTAGCATCGTTTCTTTTGCCCGTCAGTATATATTTAAGAAATTGTACAGCCTTAGGGTCCTTGATAAATGTGACGTGAATGTGCATCAGCTTCCCAGGAACACGACAGACCCGGAGAAAGCGAAATCGTTGTGGGATCTATCCTTGTGAAATTCGTGACACACACTAACTATCCTTGTGAAATTCGTGAAACACACTGACTATCCTTGTGAAATTCGTGAAACACACTGACTATCCTTGAGAAATTCGTGAAACACACTGACTATCCTTGTGAAATTCGTGAAACACTCTGACTATCCTTGTAGAGATCGTGAAGCACACTGACTATCCTTTTGAAATTCGTGAAACACCCTGACTATCATTGTAAAGATTGCGAAACACACTGAATATCCATTTGAAATTCATGAAACACACTGACTATTATTGTAAAGATCGCGAAACACACTGAAAATCCTTTTGAAATTCATGAAACACACTGACTATCCTTGTAAAGATCGTGAAACACACTGAATATCCGTGGGAAATTCATGAAACACTCTGACTATCCTTGTGAAATTTGTGAAACACTGACTATCCTGGTGAAATTTGTGAAACACACTGACACCGACTGAAAAGACAACAATCAGGACGGACTTGTCTATGAGCTTATAGGAAATGCAAAGGAAAGTTGGCAAATAAATCGTACGAACAAAGGTAGAATACAATGTCAAGACGAGGATTCTAGAGAAGGGGATTGAGATTCCGGTACAGTATAGGAGAACCATGAAGGACAAATAGACAACAAATGGCCAATAGGATCACATTGAATAACTGTGAGCCAAATCTATGTGGGCGTTTATGTAGCTTTTGTTTCCTAATTGCTCAAGGTAAAACGGGACACTTTCCTTATTTGTATGAAAAGGCAGGTGATTTACACTTGGTAATTCAGACACTTGCCACTATCCTCTAAATCCAGGGTAAAAAATGATTCATCAACGTCCGTCATATACCCTGGAATCACCCCTATTCACGACGATCGTCTCGACGCGGGCGTTTTGACCAACCAGTGAAGCTGCCGTAGCGAAAGCGTCCAATCATGTGGCGCGTTTCTCCTAACACTCGGTAGCTACATGTTTAAATTTATCAAAAGTTAGTTCTTGTGCAGTGAATGCGACATTTCACTGGTTGTTTATATTTAGCGGATTTGGACTTCCAACACACGAAACGACCATGATGAATAGGAGTACATCCAGGGTATATGACGGACGTTGGTGGAGTCATTATGACCTTTATTTCGAGGATGCCACGTCAATTAAAGTAAAATTAAACAAGAAATATTTTTCGATATATCGTCATAACACCAGGTTAGTGTGTCAATTTTATTCTGCCTTTCAACCCCGTGAGTGATGTGGTGTCACGTGGATAGAATAGGGCCTCAGTAATCCAATGCGTGTCATACAAGGCGACTAAATGGAAATGTTTTGGTTACATGTTTATCACGTGATGGCGAACTACTCGCGCTTTGTGACAGTCACAATGACGCAACAGTGACCGAATGTAAAACGACCGGAATGCATTGTGAACTATGTAAATGTTTTTTGTTTTGTTTTTAAAAATTCCAATTCTACTTTCAGTAAGTCAATCTTGACACAGTCGGGTTTCTTGGTAAAGCCGAGGATAACATTAACACTGTTAAAAAAAACCTTAATAGTTTGTCAGCAGTTATCCGAGAAAAAATAGATTCTCTCTTGCCATGAGATACGAACAAGATTTCAACGCCGTCCACCACAAATCAAATGGTAGCTTCTTAAACTAAAATTACATGAAAAATGAAGTCTGTCAGAAACCTACGACGCCTTAATGACTGCGATATACTGGTTTGTTTACTGGACAGAGACAATGTATTGATATCTGTGGCTAGAACACCCATAATACGTTAAAGGGACATGATCAGAGTTGCATCTGCAATACAGAACAAAGACTAAAAAAACCGTTCAAGTCGGTCTGACTAAAACATCGATACATCAATTACATAACGGTGAAATCCTACTGCAACTAATGGACGGTTAACTCCAGATTATTCGCCGAAAAGTTTATTAACTCGAACTCAGCTAAAACAGCGACAAGCCAAAACGGTGACACGCCAAACTTGGCGAAAATATCCACGGATAATTCAGTGTAATGATCGATGGATACATAGCTCCGTGTCAACAAAATTGGACACTTTTCAAAATTATAAAAATCCATCGTGATATAGCCATTTCCGTACCCTTGCGTAAAATCTCTTTACTAATGGAAGATATAGCTCCGTGCCAAAAAAATTGGACACTTTTCAAAATTATAAAATCCATCGTGATATAGCCATTTCTGTACCCCTGCTCAACATCTCTTTACTAATGCAAGGTATAAAGGTCAATCTTTGTAACCTCCCTTGTTGATGGGTTGGTCACGTGACATGCAACAGGACAACGCCCGCATCCATACGTCTGTGCAGACCCGCCAATAGCTGTGAGACCACGACGTTCAGGTGAAGGATCTTCTGGTCGTTTCTCCAGACCCCAACTCCATCCAAAATATTTGGCAGATTATGAATGACAAAGTTGAGAAGTTAGCACCAAAAGACTTCGCTGAGTGGAAAGCAATGATCCATCAAACGTGGACAGAGGTATCGGACCAATTAATAGAAAACTTGATAGGTTCAATGCCGCGCAGAATATCTCAATGTATCCTGAGAGGTGGTGAAGTTACAGACTATTGAAATTTAACGAACAAATTGTAGACACCTTCCCGCTGTGTGTGCCAATTTTCGTGCAAAAATGTTGAATATGTAATTAAATACCCGCTGACAAAGTTGTATAATTTGTTTTGCACGGATGTATATGTTCATTGAAATGATGATTTCTACTTTCGGTTGTAAAAGAACTACTGAATCGATGGAAGAGTTTTCATATCCTCATAAAACATTTTATTCTACCAGTCGAAAACAAGTAAATGTATCAAACGTGTTGATATCCGGAGTAAAACAAAAGCAGTCACATACAGGTAATCCAACAAACGATTTTGTAAATTAGATAAAGAAGAGCTGTACACATTTGGATGGAGTTATTTAATGGTTGATGTTCTGAAAACCACATCAAATCTCTTTATAATGAATTTATTAAATATTCTTCATTTTTCCGATGACGACACCGAAGCAGCAGCAGGTTGAAATTGAACAAAGAGTTATGTTTCATTAAGAAAGCAGTTGTTTCAGAATCCATCTGTACTTAATTTGGATGTGAGAAAAGATTGTGTCATCAGATGGAAATGGGTTCCATTTAAACTCAAATGCATCTATTAAATATGGCATCCTTTTTAACAGTACATATGTACGATCAAATCGAATCCAAAAGACTTTATATGGAATCAAACTTGAAATCATCCTTGAAATCCAGGGCATTGTGACTCCGCCAGCGGTCCGTCATATGCCCTGGAATCGCTCCTATTCACGGCGATCGTCTGGAGGCGGAGGTTTTAACCAATCTGACCAATCAGTGAAGCTTTCATGGCGAAAGCTTGCGTTCAGTCATGTGGCGCGTGTCACCTAACACTCGGCCGAGTCTCTGTGAATCCCAAACACGAACTTACGAAGTTTGGATCAGAAAAAATATATGTCTGAAGTTGATTCAACGTTGACCGTAAAGTGCAATAATGTAAAACATATTCTATACATCTCCTTACATGCATCTCTACGAAGACATTTAAGACAGCACAAACTATTTCAGTTATCATTGAACTTTATTTGACTTGCTCCAACGACCACAACGAAATCTTAATGTTATGCTCCACATAATTACTGTACTTTTGGGTGCTTGACACAAATCAACTCCATTGTTGTAATTAAGGAAGCGACCATTTAGTTTTAGCCGAGGGTGGTGTGGAGATTTTGAAAATAAATAGTTTGCAGACAATTTTGGAGAAAATAATGAGATTGTATCATGAATAGATTGCAGAGATCTTTACATGTTTACTGTTCAGCTTATATGAAACTTTGGGCACCCGCATCACCCTCTTTCAACTACATTTAATATTCTTGTTATTACATGTATTTTGAGAATCAATTGTATCCTGAATAAAACATCTTTGAAAAAGATATATATAGTTTGTTTGCAATTATCTAAGAACAAAAACATCGTCTCATGTCATGAGATAAAAAAAAGAAGTAGTTTGCAAGAGGAAAAGCTTCCAGCCACGCTCACCCCCCCCCCCCCCCCCCCTCCAACCAAATGGTAACGCCCTTAGACATTTATTGAGGAGTATCACCTGTTTCTGTCTTTTGATCATCTTTCCTTTCAGAAATGTTTCTTTTGGTTAGAAATAATTCAAATTCACTTAAAATTTGCCATTGGGCGTAACCTTGTTATACGTTCAGTGGCTGGACTGTACATAAAGCGGTCGATTTCATTTCTGTCTTCATATATCACCATTATGAAAGTCTTTTGTCTCTCCGCGTAGTAGCAGGAATGCGGTAACGGGAACACCCGAACTGTTTGGGATTTGATGAAAAGGATTGACAGCGACGTGCCGTTGCACCAGTACAAAGCACTGGCATCCAGGGACAGAGACAGCCTTGAGCTTGTCCTGAGGAACTGTTTCACCAACAGTCGTTCAGTTAAAGCTACGCATTGCCAGTAATGAACTTCCCAGATTTCAGATTGCCTTATGAAATAAGCTTTTTTCAGAACAGCTTCTAAACCCATGCCAGCAAAATGTCCAGACTTCAGATAAAACATAGTTTTCTTTCCTGATTGAGGAAACAAAGTGCAGCCAATCTGAACTGAGGATGTGTAAAGTAAAGTTTTACTTTTAGAATCAATAAGAAGATTATTCACAATTCCCTTCGTTTCCAGTCTGGCTTTCTGTTGTACGACGCCATTTAAACAGAGAGACTGCAACAGACGTTGACTGTTCAGGTAGGTGTGAAATGTGCATCCTTCGGGGTCAAAGGTATACGCGTCAGCACGAGCAACAAGGTCAGGGAGAGGAAAAACATTCCGCATCATCCTGTCGAAAATCTGACGATTTTGTTCACCAACTCCTAGAATAAGGTAGGATCCCAATAAGTTCGTGTCATTTCCAGGTAAAACACATGTGCACTGGCCTTTTAGAAAATAATTCATATTCTTACAAGGCCTCTTCCCAAAAAGAACCACCTCTTTTCCTGAATTCTTTTCACCACCTCTTCGACGCGCCATAAAGCACATGTCTGTCTCTCTTGGCACATATTCGGCTGACACGTTCGTTAGCAAATCACATTTCAAAGTAGCTTTAGAACGCAACACAAACCCTTTACATTTATATTCCTTTGCACAATTTCTCCCGCAATGAATTAATTTTTTGGGGGTTGCAAGTCCAATTGCAGACGTGGCTACTGTCAAGAGAATGAAACCCGTCAACATCTTAAGAGGAGATATGTGCTATTGAACAAGTGCAATGAAAGTGCGCTGCTTAACAACTGAATCATTAAGTTATATTTTATGCATGAGAACGAATACTATAATCAGACACGGTACAAGGTCGTATAACTTTAACTTCATTCGCTGATCGATATTCAGGCTCTCCTTTCTAAAACTTACAAGTTCTTCGGCATACATTAACAGCAAACACCATCAAACAAGTACATATACATGTGTATACTAAAACCGCCAAACTGAAACTCATATTAACCATCAATTATACATTTCTAGAATGTTTTATGAGCTGCATTACGAGAAATAATAGCACTTAACACTACAGCTGCAACAAGTATGTTCTTTGAGACGAATCTGTCGTGATAAGAAATAACAAGCCATTTATTTCTGTCAGTTATTAAAGTTCACATAATATTATTGTTGCCAATTATAAACGTTTAGATTAATAAAACCATTGCCAGTTATTAAAGTTTAAATAAGAATTATTGTTGGCAATTATTTAAGTTAGGTTATATAATTGTTAGTTATTGATGTTTAGATAAATATAATTGTTGCCAGTTATCAAAATCTAGATTAATAATATTATTATTGGTTATTAAAGTTCAGATAAATATGATTGTTGCCAGTTATTAAAGTTTAGATAAATACAAGTATTGTCAGTTACCAAAGCTTAGATTGATAACACTGTTGTCAGTTATTACAGTTAAAATTTACAAAATTATACAATTTCTGCAGTACTTTTTTTTTAGCTGCATTTTCGGTTAGTTACAAAATAGATTGCACTGAGCAAAGGCGCAGAAAACAGTTTAGCGTCGCGGGGTGAACTGGGGATGGTCGGGTAACCGTAGATAGACATATTGTTTGGGCCTTATATGGTATGGGATGTTTGTTTTAGCCTTTCCAACACATCAGGGGCGGATCCAGGATTTTGGAAAGGGAGGGGTCCAACTTGGAATGGGGGTGGGGGGTCCAACTTGAAATGGGAGTGGGGGGGGTCCAACATGCAAAATACCAGTCCCATCCGGATTTTCAAAGGGGGGGGGACATCCGAAACCGTTGATCCGCTACTGCAGTACACACATTTTAAGATGTTGGCCCTCTTCTGCGCTGCGCACGTGTCGTGATGAAACGTACTTGTAACTGACGTGATAGCGGAGAATAAAAGGGTTGATATTGAATTCTTGTCAACATATACAGTGTTTGCAAGACGTAGCAATTCACTCGATCGCGAGACAAAAAGATATGCAAGCCATTGGCGGACCAAGGGGGGGGGGGGGGGGCCAGGGGGTCTGACTGTCCCGACCTACCCTCCTCCATCCATCCACACACCCATGAGCCCAAATGAACAGCTCAGCTGCCAGCATGTAAGATAACACTACTACAGGAGGGACCACACAAACATACACACAGAAAGAAGCCCCATCCCGAAAAGACGTCAACACAGATGCCGTAGCTAAAACCAGAATAATATATTGATGGTAAAAATTAAAGCAACACCAAATTTACAATATGTAAACATCACTAATTTATTTTTGAAACGACCAATGATTTTTCGACTTCATGACAATCATGAAGCGCACGTGCAACATTGTGCCAGTGCATGTCACGTGGTTATTTTCATGCACCGTGTGACATTGCTGAAATCAGTTTGATTGGGCGTGTTTACTTATCGAAATTGTAAATGCAAATGACTCGAGACCATCTTTCTGAAGGCGACAAATGGCAGAGTGTTGCGTAAGAGAAACTAGACAGTCGTCGTCGCATACGGTGTCGTCAGCAGGTTGTTGAAGAAGCATTGACAGACCGGCAGTGTAAAGGTCGTTCAAGGTCAAGGTCGCAAAAAACCCACTGATAGAGCAGACCGTTGGCTACTGCTGTTGGCGCAACAAAATCAATTCCTGTCTCCGAATCGGCTGCGTCAGCTGTGGATACAGTTAACCAGCGTGCCTGTATCACGATCACTGGTCAACAAGCGGCTTGTTGCCGGCGGACTGAGGGATCGCATACATTTGAACAGACCCATGTCGACTGTCATCCATCGTCGTAATCGTCTTGTGTGGGCTCAGGAGCGACAGAACTGGAATCGTCGGACATGGCGCCTCGTCATCTGGTCAGACAAGTCCAGGTACAACCTTTACGTCGCTGATGGCCGTTTATCGGTGCGACGTCTCCCCATTACAGAACTCCTTCCTCAAAACGTTCTCCCGACAGTGACAGGCGATGGTGGCTCAGTAATGGTGTTGGGGCAGCCTTCACTTATGACTAGAAAGTGGATACCAAGCTGGTATTTAGGGGAACGATGAATGATGACAAATATGGACGTGACATTATACAGAAAACCCTGAAGCCGTTCATTCACGCCAATCCACATGTGGCAAACATCTCCCAGGATGATAATGCTCGTCCACATCGTTCCCGAATGGTTGAAACAATATCTGAAGATTGAATCTCTTCCGTGGCCCAGTCAAAGTCCGGATCTGAACCTTATCGAACACGTGTGAGATGCCATCGGTCGACGTCTCAGCGAGCGGGAATAGCCGATCACTAATCTCAGGGAGCTGGCACACGCCGTCCTTGACGAATGGAACAATATTCCGATGGATTTTCTCTGGAAACTGGTTAGAACCATGAGGACAGTTGCCAATAGGTGATGTCATTTGCTTACCAAATATGCCTGTTTTCGAGCGACAGGACAATCTTCTCAGTGTTTCCAGCAAGCCTTGTGAATTCCAAGAAAATTTTATTTAGACTATTGCAATACTTTTCAAGAACTGGTGGCTTGTTGACAGAATTTCATTTGTTGATTAATTGAACTTTAAAGTCCAGATTCGTCTTCATGTATATGTTCTTCTTTATGGCATCAATAAACAGCAAACAGGAAGATAATGTCACATGAAAAGTCAAATGAACATTTGCAAGTCAGCAATATAACCTAACAGTGTGATACTGTCTGAAATTACCTGTGTTGCTTCAAGTTTTACCATCAATATATTAAGGATATTAGTATTAAACGTTAACAAGTCCAAACTTTAGCATAACCAAATCAGTAGGTAGCAGGGGCGGATCCAGGATTTTAGAAGGGGTGTCCAACATGCAACATTTCAGTCCCATCCGGGGTTCAAGCACTCTTTACTATACGATTTTCCGTATTTCCCCCTCCCCCTGGATCCGCCATTTGGTAAACTTCGTGACAGCAGCACATTTAAAACACGAAAAACCGATCCAGATATCTTCATATCGTGCTTGAATATTGTTCATAGTGAAACAGAGCTGTTTTCTGTCACGACAGTATCTCTTCGATTGACACACTTCGTGTAGCTTTACGTGAGTGCGTCACATTTGCAATTATTTAATCTAATTTGGGCGTTGATCTATCAACCCTGACAATTGATTGTGCTCAGAAACAGGAAGTATTAAATACTTAATGTTATTATTCCGTGTTTGTATCTAATAATGTGTCTTTTAAATAATGATTTATATTATAGTCGATGAAGAGGAGTTTCTTTTTATTTGAGAAGCAGACTTAACTATTCCAAAACCTTTTCACCAGGTATTTTTGACCATGTTTGATTTGACTGTTTGTGACAGTACATTTACCAGAATAGAATATACCTATTGTAATTTTACATGAGTAGAACAGGGAGCAAATTAACATGACTACACTACTCAAAAGAAGTTAAGGGTCAAACCTGATAAAGCATACACTGATATAATCGATTTTGCTATTTGAAGGTTGCTATATGAGCATATTTTTAGGATGAGTGATTTCATGCCATATTGTCACTACTGAATATTTACCAATTGCATGTTCCTTTAAAGGTCAGAATCTTTTCCATACTGTTATACCTACATGTATAAACTGTCATAAAATATTTCACTGCCATATTGACTTTGGATAGTCGTGATAATTAAGTTTCAAACTGGTACTACATGTCGACTTCGTGGCTGAACTTCGTTTTGTAAACAATGTCTCGGTGACTGAACGGTCTAGATCTAGACCGATCGCGGATCTTTACAGCCGTAGTTACTCGTCTCTTTCCGTGTCTTTCCGTGACCTATCAGAGGACTCGTATGCCCCTCGAGACCCGACATGCGG